>VMDO01003944.1:0-51607 GCA_007922755.1 Pedetes capensis
AGGCTTGAATTTTTTCTTCACTTCCTTAAGCTTGAGAAACACAGAGTGTGTTCTTCCCTTTTGGTTTTCTGCCTCCAGCTCCTTGCACATGTCATTATAATATTTGTTTTTGTCTTCTCGAGCTGCCTTCTGAAATCTTCTGTTTAGTTCCTTAACTTCATCATGTCTTCCTTTTGCTTTAGCTGCTAGACGTTCAAGGGCAAGGTCCAGTGTCTCTTTGGACATGTAATTTGGTCTTTTCTTTTTTTCTTGTCTTTTTAAGAACTTTTTGCTTCCTTCTTGAATGATATCTTTTATGTCGTGCCACAACTCTTCTGGTCTCCTGTCATTTGTGTCTAATGCATTAAACCTATTTTTAGAATTTTTTATTGGAAATTTTTAATGTATTACTTAATGTGTTTCATTCTGACATGCATTTCATTGTGACATTTCCATATATGTGTATCATTGTACATTGCACAGATAAGTTCCCCCTGACTCTCTTGTGCCACTCCTTCCCCCGACATTTCCATATATGCGTTTCATTGTACATTGCACAGATAAGTTCCCCCTGACTCTCTTGTGCCCCTCCTTCCCCCTCTCCAGCCCCCTCACCAATGGCCTCTCTTCCACTTGCATGCCTTTTTGTGGGAATATTTTTCTGTATACCCTTGCATCCCAATTATGATTTAAGTCTACACTTTTTTCTGTCGTGATCTATCTTTTTACATTGTCGGTAGTATTATATGAATAATCTAGTCCATTTGCATTATTACCATCCTTTGGTATTGTTGGTATTATTATAATTATTTCCCAAACTATTAAAGTTGGGCTGTTTTCTTTAAGGTTGACCTCTCCCATTCCTCGCTCCTCCTTGTCCCTCCTCCCTCTCTTGTCTTCTCCCATCATCCCTTCCCTTTGCTAGATCCTTCCCTTCTTTCTGCTCCTTGAATTATCTCTTCTCCGCTAAGTTTACATGAGCTTTTTATTATTTTTTCCTACTTTTTCACTTAGCAACCTTCACAGAACCCTTGACCTGATGGCTGAGTCCCATAAAGTTGCGTGTGAATTTAGATGCTAATCACAAGCCCCAGGTTGTTTAGAGTGTGCTTCTGACCCACAGGCTAATATAAATGGGGGTTCCCACAGACTCCTTCTTGAGTTTGATTAGTCTGTTAGAGAAGCTCACGGAACTCAGGGAAACACTTGTGCTTACCAGTTTATTACGAAAAATATTCCCAAGGATACAGATGAACAGCCAGATGCCGAGGGAAGAGATACATAGTGGGAGATAGGGGGAAGAGGTACAGAGCTTCCATGTCCTCCCTGGTGCCTCAGCCTCTGAGAAACTCTATATATTTGGTCATGGATGCTTCATTACACAGGCATGACTGTTTACATCATTCATTATTGCTGATTAACTTCTAGCCCCCCTACCCTCCCCTGAGATCAAGGAGTCAGGCTGGAAGTTCTAACGCTGCGACCATGGCTGTTTCCCCTGGCCACCAGCCCTCATCCCAAGACTCTCCTGGAGCTTGCCAAGAGTCTTCCCATTAGAATAACAGATGCTCTTATCACCCCTGAAGTTCCAAAGGATTAGGAACTCTGCATCAGGACCCATAGTCAAAGAACAAATCTTAGAACAAAAGGTTCTCTCTGGCACCCCTATTGCTCAGGAAATTACAAAGGTTTTAGGAGCTCTGTGCCAGAGAGTATGTGCTGAGATCAATATGTGTATTACTTATTATTTCACAGCATGTATTAGACACCATGCTAATCTTCTCTAGCAAAATTACCACATTTCATACAGCCACTACAATTGGGGCTACTATTTGGTTGGGGTTTTGGTAGTCAACTGTCACACCACAGGATCCACCTGCCTTTTCAGGTACCAGGCAGGTAACTTCCATGGTGGTAGTTGCCAACTTTGCATCATTTAGGTCTCTAAAACAGAGTATAATCTCCATCTGCCTATAGCTGTACCACTGTGGCATCTGATCCTATCAGATCTTGAAAGCTAAGCATGGTTGGACCAGGCTAGTACTTGGATGGGAGACCACCTGGGAACACCAGGTACTGTAGGCTTGGAAGAAGGACCCAGCAACCCACTCCCCTAAAACAATCAACCATTGAAAACCCTATGGATAGCAGAGAAGCATAACAATAGTGTTTCATCTGTTGTACATAAGATTGCTATGAGTCAGACACTGACTCAATGGCACCTAACAACAACAACAACAACAACAACAACAATATCTCTAACTTTGCCCCCAGCATGTAACATTGGTTTTTTTAATATTCCTTTTTTCTCCCTTTATTAGTAAATGATGATGGGGTACAGAGTAATATAGCAATGGATTTTTCCATTATGGATCCTTTACATCACTTCTACCAACACTTTTATACACCCACAAAGTTTATGGAGACTTATGGTTGGTTTGTAGCTAAAATCTGGGTTATCTTCCCCTACTTTTCCAACATACTCATGAAGTTGTGCTGTTTACATTGAGATTGACCTTCCCCCTTTATCCCTCCACATTGATGTTCCTCCCCAACCCATCTTCTCCAATCTTCACCTCCCTCTGCTAGATCCCTCCCTCTCTTTCTACACCTTAAATTGTCCCTTCTATTCTAAGTTTAATTGTGAATTTTTTATATTTCAATTTATGTATAGGATTTTTTTCTTCTTTTAAGTATGATTCAGCATCCACATATGAGTGACAACATATGGTATTTCTCTTTTTGGGCTTGTGTTCATTCACTTAAGATGATGTTCTCCAATTCCATCCATTTTGCTGCACATGACATTATTTCATTTTTTAAAATTGCCAAGTAGTATTCCATTGTGTACATGTATATGTACTATAATGTTTTTATCCATTCTTCTGTTGTTGGGCACCTTGGTTGATTCCATACCCTTGCTGCATTTAATATGGAGATGCAGGTGTCTCTGTGGTCTGTTGACTTACCTCCCTTTGGGTATATTCCCAGTAATGGTATAACTGGGTCATATGGGAGTTCTAGTTTTAGTTTTCTGAGGTTTCTCCATATTGATTTCCAAAGTGATTGAACCAATTTACAGCCCCACCAGTAGTGTAAGAGGGTTTCCTTTTCTCCACCACCTAGCTAGCATTTGTTATTATTTGTTTTATTGATCTCAGCTATTCTTACTGGAGTACGGTGGGATCTCAGAGTTGTTTTGATTTGCATTTCCCTAATGGCTAGGGATATTGAGCACTTATTCATGTGTTTCATGGCTTTATGAACTTCTTCATTTGACAACTGTCTATTCAGTTCCTTTGCCCACTTGTGTATTGGGTTATTTGTTGTCTTGGGAGCTGCTTTCTTGAGTTTTTTATAAATTCTGGAAATTAGTCCTCTGTCAGATGTGTAGGATGCAAAGATCTTCTCCCATTCAGTGGAGTCTTCCTTAACTCTGTTGATTGTTTCCTTTGCTATACAGGAGCTTCTTAATTTCATTTAATCCCATTTATCTATTCTTGTGGAAATTTCCTGAGCAATTGGAGTCTTATTAAGGAAATGTTTTCCTATGCCTATATGTTGGAGCATACTGCCTATCTTTTCTTCTAGTAATGTTAAAGTTTCTGGTTTTATGTTGAGGTCTTTTATCCATTTCTAGTTAATTCTTGTGCATATTGAGAGGTGTAGATCTATTTTCATTTTTCTGCAGGAGGAAATCCAAGTTTCCCAGCACCATTTGTTGAAAGGCTAAATATTCCCCTCTTCTAAGTACATAGTTACTAAGAAATAAGTGGAGGTCCTTTTGGAGAAGGGCTAGGAGAATCATTAAAATAAATACTATGATTTTGCAGGCTCTCTTTCTCATCAAACCCATCCTTTCCTTCAGTGAATGGGCTTTGGGTTTAGAAAAGGATCAGGTCCAGAAAACCCACAAGGGGCAGTGATATTTTATTGGAGCAGTATCCCACAGCCTTTGTTTCTCTATGTTGTATAGATTGAGCAATAAGCTTTTTGCCTTCTCACTTCATTTTGCCCTTGGAAATGCTGTATTCCCCTATGTTCATACCATTATATGAGCCATACCACCCTCCCCTAGCCTGACTACTCTGTACAATAATTAACCTCACCTTGCTTTGATAATTAAGAGCTACCATCTGGTCTCTATTTTCTTTTTCAGTAGTCTGTCAATGTTTTGTTATCTAAGAGCCAGTTCTGCAACAGCATCTTCCAGAATCAGTCTGGGTCTACAGGAGTCAAATATCATTGACATTCTTAACAATGCTGGTGTCCCCAGCACATCTCATTTTGCTTTGGTAAATAGAAGGTCCTCTGAACTCTCTCATGGAGTATAATCAGTTAATAGCTTTTCTGACATTGAATAATATATCTCAATTTCCTGAGCCTTTTGATTCCTTCCTCTATCATTTGCCCTAACGATGTTGGTGAATTGCTTGAGGTTCATGCCAGGATCTGAAATCCTGTATTGACGGCAACTGCTCCAATAATAAACCATCATTTATTCAAGTTTATTTTTCACCTTTCTTAATCTAGTGCCTCTAAGAATCCAGCCCATTTATATTCTGCTGGATTTTTCCAGTTAATATGAGTTAGATCCTTCAGCTCCCTAGTTGTATAATATCATTCCTTGCTTTGCAATCCAAGCACTTCCCAGCTGGGTTATCTTACAGCTTGACCCTAAATTATTCCTCTAGTGCCTAACAGGATTAGTTCTGAGGGGGCTGCGTTGTTTTACAAAGTAGAAGCTTCTACAACATCTTTGAGTAAGGAGGAAGCTTTGTTGTTGTTGTTGTTAGGTGCCGTTGAGTCAGTATCCGACTCATAGCAACCCTCATAGGGTTTTCAATGGTAGACTGTTTCAGGATTGCCTTGGGAGTGGATTGCCAGGTCTTTCTCCCAAGGAGGAAGCACTAGATTTTTAAACAAGAAAGAATGAACTTCCCTGCCCCCTCAGTCCCAGAAGAATCTGAGGATTTAGATTTCTAGTCCTAAACCTCAGAGTCCCACTTTTCTCCAAACAGGGCCATGACCTGTAGCCAGTCTATCAAGTCAGGATTTTAGCCTCCATGGAGTTCTATTACTCTCCTACTTTACCCTTGGTCCTGATCTTCTCATTCTTCTGCCTTTCTGTTGTGGGAGGCTCTCTGGCTTTCACACTTTGCTTATATTGGTGGTTAGATGTCTTCAGCCTTTGCTCTGACTTTCACTGGCTTTCTCTAATGCACAGATTGCCCCTAGACTTTCTCTAATGCATGGTTAGCCATGGTCATCCAATGTCAAAACCCTTATAATTCCATTTACCATACAACTCTCAGATACAAGAAATATTGTACTTGCTGCTGTACTCCCTCCGACTATCCCATCCCAGTTAACTGCTGGCACAGTTTTAACTGTTGTACTGCCAGTACATGCCAAGGGTGATTAATGCGTCATTTTCCAGCAGTTATGGAGTCTTCATTTTCAGTTGGCTGAAGTTTGCTTTCTTCGGCCACTTCTCGTACCATCCATCAGTGGCAGGTCAAGTTCCCTAGGAAACAGACTCTGAATTTCTCATATTTGTATGCAGGAAGTTTATGGGCATATTCTTTTGGGAACAATAACCATAAGAAGTGAAAGAAAAAAATCGAGCCTGGGAATATTATGTCTGTTGGCAGCCACAGTGTCAGCAGACGGATTATTCCACATCAAGAGTTAGTGTCAGACAGACGGAGGTGGGGCCCAGTGCTTTTGGGTGCACTACCCACCAGTGAGTGTCCCAAGCCTTTTTATTAGGCTCTTATCATAACATTAATCAATCTTATGAGTCAGGAGGAAAATGAGTTAAAGTATATTTTTTATACTTTAGAGACAGGGAAGGGTTATTTATTATTTATGTTAGCATGTTGTATGCATTGCATGTAGACAAAGTTGTCCCATGTCTGCATGTGAGCAGGATCTATGCCCAAGGTCCTAGAGAAAACAGAAGGGGGCTTTTAAGTATGGAGAACTTCCAGGGGTCGAAGACTTCCCCAGCAAGCAGCTAGATCCTTCCCTGGCTGCTTTGCCTTAGATTTTCTCCAGCTATCCAGCCATACCGTCTGTTACATAGGAGGAAATTCAACTGTAGTACAATTCCAGTGGGCTGGGGTCTTAAATGGTCTCTCAGAGTTGTCCTGCCTTGAGGCAGGGGTGTTGGAAATAAGCCACTTCCCTTCTAGTCAAATGTCTTGCTACCAAAAAGGGAGAGTGACTTGGTAGAGAAAATTCTTTGGCTGTTGCTAATTTCTAGGGAGTAAAGCAGCCTAGCCTGCAGTCATACCACTGTGGTGTCCAATTCCATCAGATCTCAGAAGCTAAGCAGGATAGGGCCTGGTTAGTACTTGGATGGGAGACCTCCTGGGAACAGCAGGTGCTATAGGCTTGGGAGAAGGATCTGGAAACCCACTCCCAGAAAACAATCAGCCATCGAAAACCATATGAATAACAGAGAAGCACTGACAATACTGTTTTGTCTGTTGTACACAGGTTCCCTATGAGTCAGACACTGACTCCACCACACCTAACAACAACAACAAATCAGCCTAACATTTCCCAAAATCTGAGAGAATGAGAGCTTTGGTCCTGAAAGAGGAATCAAGTTGGAAAACCACAATATCCATTATATCCCTCCAGATGAAAATGGTTTTCATCTCTGCATGTGTGCTGCCAAGCATTCCCGATAGATGAGCTGCTTACTCCATTCTAGACATAGCAGAACAACAGTACGGGTAGAATTAGAGTGGCAACACTGAGAGACAAAAGTTGTTCCAGTACTTTGGGATCTTGACTTTCCAGCTTTCCTAGGACAATTCTGTGCATTTGGCGTTATGTGATCCCACAGCACAGGGGACATAGTCTTGGAAAGGACATTGTTTTTGGCTTTCCAAGAGGTTCTCACATCAGATTAGATACACTGCACAAGTATTCCAACTGCTCTGTGAAGTAAGGGCAAGGATACCAAAGCAATAAGAATTGGGCGTTTAACATGATTTGGGCCATATTCATAGGTTAACATCAAAGAACACTGGAAAATCTACTGCCCTTGGAATGAGAAGATATAGATATTTGGAGTCGAGCCCTGGCTTTTCTAGTCATTAGCTAAATTATGTTGAGCAAATAATTTAGCATCTCTGCATCTCAATTTTCTCAGCTGTAAAATGAGTATCATATGATGAGGTTATGCTATACTTATTTTACATGTGGCTATAACAACCAGAGAGCAATGTTTATGAAATATAAATATTATTATGGTTTTGGTTAAAAGGGAAATTTCTTTAAGGATTGTAACAAGGTCTCTGAGTTGATTATATTTTTCTACTTCACTAGCTTTGAGTCTCTAATGGGCAAATATTTCCAAATTATACTCACTATTTTATACTATAATGGTTTTCTCCTTTCTACAGTATGTTGCAGGTAAACACAAAGGAAAACTTGCCAAGTTTGTCTCACTGATAGTCTAGGATGTTTGATTTGGAAACCTCCTCTAATGGTATAGAAAGGAGCTATTTCAAACAAATCGTTTAATAATAGGAGGCTGCCTTTTTCTGCAGTAGCAACCAGAAGGGCAATGCTCATTGAGTCTCCCAGGACAGCGATCATTTGAAAGAGGAGCAGTGGACACAGGAGCGGGAAGAAGAGAGAAGAGGAAGACAGAGGGAAACGGATGGCAGCAATGCTTTATATTTGTATAGATTTTTCCCTCCATTGATTCCCAAGCATTGGCAAACTTTAATTGGCTAATCCTCACATATCCCTTTGAGGTTAAGTAGGCAGCAAGTATTATCCCAGATTTTCAAATGGAGGAACAAAGGTACAAAGAGCTTAAGTGCCTCGCCTGAGGTCACAAACAGGGGCTAGTGATAAAGCTGAGAACCAAAGGGGACACAGGACCCCTGCCTTCCTATCAGTATACAGACCAGACTCCAAACCTCACTCTACAGAAACATTTGAGTCTTTTGTTGATCTTTGTGAAGCAAAATCCTTGGCAATTCATTTTACCAGAGACAGACAATATGATATCTTTATTCCTATATAGCATTTGCTTCGGATCAAAGGCAAAAGTATGTATTTTCAAGCATGGCAAACTTTTCCCCAGTTACGCAAGGCTCAACACAGGCAGAAAAGAAGACTTATGTGTGTTTAATTTTCAAGAAAGGCATTGATGTTCTTTCTGGGGCCGAACACTCTTTGAATCCAACGTCAAGGCAGAGTCTGTGAACAAAACCTATTCCTATTCACTTCAAACTGTAGTGCCTCTGCTAAACACCCTTCAGAGAATTCCCAGCTTTGTTTAACAGATTACCAAGGCTTCTCTTCAAACTACCCAGCTGACCCCTGTTCATCTACTAGCCTCAATGCTGCCAGCAGAAACAGATTGTCCTCCCAGGAGTAAAGCCTGCCATGGAATATAAGACAATTTTGCATCTAAAAAAATAATAAAAAAAAAATACCCTGATGAGAATTACAAAAATTCTTTAGGTATATGCAGGCAGAAAATCTTTGAGTCAATAAGGGCAGAATCATTTCACCTTAACAAGACTTACAGAATACTGAGCATTTTAAAGTCCAGTCATTATGTAGAGAAAATGAAATTTTCATCCAGGTTCTATTAAGCACTCGGGTGTGTTCAGGGCATCTGACTCTTTACCACAGTCATGGGGGTCATGACAGAGTTCTGAGACCCTTCATCTAAAGCCCACAAGACCCCTGATGCTAGGCTGTCCTCTAAGAAAATTAAAAACTCTTATTTCTTTGAATTGGAAGTGCAGAGGAAGAAAGAGTAACAGGAATTTTTGAAGGGGGGAGGAGAAAAGGCAAATTGACAAAGGACAATTGTGCCACAACAAATTGATAATAATTCCCAAGCCTCATATTTAAGTCAAACCACATCCTGCTTCTGAGGTGAGGTGAATTATAGTTAGTCCAAAGCCCAGTGCACTGGACCCCAGAGGTCTTGGGTTGAGAGAAAGCTCTGACATTCTCTACATCTATGACCTTGGGCAAGGTCTTTGATATTTATAGACCTCTGGTTCCTCATGAATCAAACAAGGGAATGAGGTGGAGTTTCAGGTCATTTCTCACAGTCTCAATGATGAGAAGCCAAAACAACTTATCAGCTCTTCTTCTTCCGTAGTTTCTTATCTTCTGGTCAGCTTGTGGCCTGCGATGGGAGCAGGATTCAGTGCAGTTGGGTCACGTAGCCATTTCACTTCTTGCATTTTGATGCATGGTCTTTGTGGATATCAGGCTGTGCCCTACTCTAATGTACTCCATGCTGTATAAAACAGTGGCTTTCAGGATACACCTTACTTGGAATGACTCTGTTGTACAAACAGCAGTTTGCTCCATTTTAAGTGCAAGTGCTGAGACAGAATTGTTAGAGGGTCATGCGCAGGAAGAAAGGGAATAGAGGACTCTGCAGCCAGCCAACTCCATGCCTAGCCATGTGCTTCCTAGTCACCTGCAATATGAATATAGATTTGAGCCTTCTCTGGGACAAAGGCTTTGGTCTGGTGGTCAGTGTTTCCCTGAAAGATAACCCCCTTACCAACTGCATACTTGCTAGAAGGAAACAGAATTAAAATCACTCCTCACTTCTACATTCATCTAGGAAGGATGATAAGACTGTGTGAGACATACACCACCCCCAACAATGGAAAAGAACATCGCTTAGTGGATTCTGCCCTTTTATCAAGACAGGTAACAGCATGAATTTCTAACCTTTTGAAATGCCTGCCTCTGAGCCCAGTCCTCTGAAGATTCTGGGAATCCATTAACCCATTTTGAGCACAGGCCCCAGCTGTAAAACATTTCTCTCTTTCCCCTGAAGGCTCAATCCCCTCTGTAAAGATCACACTGACCTTAGCTCTAGGCAGCAGTAGCTCTTCACTACTTCCCACCTTTATGTCTTGAATATGTTCCATATTATCTATCTTTAATAAACTTGTTCTATACTCTATACTATAATTTCTGTGTCTCGTAGAAATTCTTTTATGTGGGGTAACACAGACAAACTGAGGTATCGCTGCCAGGGAAGGGAAGGTAATTGTTGCTGCCAGAGAAGGATGTGCCTACCTCTGGACTCCCACTCCAGGCCCCTTCCTTCTGTGGACATGCTCCCTGCATTTCCCCGTTAACAGAATGACTAACATCTTATTTGTGCAAGTAAACAACCACTACCTGTCCAGCACAAACTATGAGGTACAGACTGATAAATAACTTATCTGTGCAAATAATATATTATCACATATGAAATTATCAAGTTAAATCTGGAACACATAGACACATGGGTGTGTCAAAGCCATATCAGGAAAACCAGGCCATGAACTTAACAAACACCCTAGACCAATGAGTGATACAACCCCTTTAGGTGGTCATTGAACTGTCAAATGAAATCAGTAGCACGTGGTAAATTAAAACCACTGACATTGACATAGCTTGTGAATTAACTTTTATTCTATAAATTCTCACATTATGGAAAGACACAAACATGTCCATCTATGTTTCTACATAGCATGCTCACCACAGACTTTCTTCCTCAGTTGTCTGCCCAGAAACCATCTCCTAAGAAAGCAGGAGAAATAGCATGGGGAGCTGTCTTTGTGGATGGCTTGCTCCCTTGGAGCCATCCCTTAGTATGCAAATCTACTTTGTTCTTCAACTGTGAGAGAAAAATGTTGCTTATTTTACAGATGAGGAAACTGGACATCAGAGAAGCTAAAGTTACTTGCTGAGATTAAGCAGCTTGAAGAATAAAGTTAGGACTGACTTTGTAAATTGTGGGGCCGAGTGCAGAAGAAAAATGTGCAGCCTTTGTGGAATCATTATTAATGATTCCAAGATGGAACTGAGGATGTAGCTTAGTGGCAGAGTACTTAACCTAACATGCATGGAGCCCTGGATTCAATCCCCAACACACACACACACACACACACACACACACACACACACACAAGATAACAACAGCAGAGCATTAAACCCAGTGCAGGGACCTTCTAAGTTCAGGTCCCTCAGTTTCACATGTCTCCCCCTGTGAAGCCATCCTGAGTTCAGGCGGAATATGAGCCCTGTTCTCTGTGTGTACTTTGTATCTGGGTTGCCTCCATTTGCTGCTCCTGGTCCACTTTGCACAATTCTCCACCATGCCTGGGACTGACCTCTTAGTCTTGACCTCTGACCTCTCGTTGAGCTTTGGAGGCTTTGGCAGGAGGCTGGAGGGAGGGAAAGCATGAGTTCCTCCCCTGCAGACCACTGCTTGTCAGTTGCTGTGTTCTTTCCATCCTCTCTGGTGGTGACCAAACTCATAGTCACAGACCCTATAAATTTAGTGAATTGTTCCTTCTTGGGCTCTTTCATGCTTCAGTTTCCCCTGTTGCTAGTTCTAGCGTTCCTCTCCATCCTTCCCTGCTGCCTACATCCTTGGAAATGGTCATCTTTTAAGAGTCATATCTGTTTCCTACTGGGTTCCTTCCAGCCTTGCTCAACAGCTCTTCCCTTTTCTGTCCTGGGCTGCAACTTAGTTTTTCTTAGGCAAGTACTGATACCTGGGGATCACAAGACTCAAGCCTGGCCAGACACTCCAGTGCTCCTTGTCAACATTGACTGCTTCAAGGGTGGTCATGTCTTGCTGGGACATTTCTGGTAGAATTTGTGGAGGAGGTGAGCGACTCTCTCTTATCTTTCAAAAGTCAGCAAATGTTTCCATGAAGGGCCAGAGAGTAAATATTTTAGGCTTTGCAGGCTAGGAGTGGACCTGCTGCCTAGCCTTACTTTGTTCGCCTTTTTACAACCCTGTAAAAATTTAAAACCATTTTTAACTTGCCAAAGTGTAATGTGGGGAAATAAAAACAAGGGGCCAGTAGTTTTCTGACTCCTTTAGGGTTGCAGTATAAGAAAAATGAGGCAAAGAGCTACTTACATGGTGGCATAAAGGAGGCCAACCCCATTATATAATAATCTTTTATCCTGATCCAGTGCACATAAACATTTATGTGGGCAGGGGAGTGTGTTAGCGCTATGTAGATATACAGACACACATCAAAACAGAACAAGGAGAAAAATTCCTGGAAGCACTAAGACCCTCATAATAGTCCCTAAAGCCTTGGTCCTGCAACTTTTTCTTCTACTGGAGAGCCACTCAACATTCTTCAGTTACTAAACTGACATAAGGCTGTTTGAGTTGGCTTTCTAGAAAGTACTGGCAAATGACTAAATATACTACCCAGCTAGAATACCACCTCATGACCCCCAGCCAGGCCTTCCCTTGATTCCAGTGGTCTCTGAAACAATTTCTGTGGAGCCCATGAACTGTATAGTTCTCGATCAAGGGTACGTGATGGTTGTTATCTTGCTGAAAGATTCATATGGTAGACATGTATATTTTTCAGAATAAAAAATTGGAAAAAATAGAGAATCATTACAAAAAATCAATATGATCTGAGCTCTCTCTATACAAACATCTCATGTCCCAGCTCACAGCTGAGGAGGCATTGCTATTTCCAAATAGGGTCTCCATGGCATCACATGTGGTGACCGGAGCTTGGGACCAGGAAACCAAGGCTTCAGTGGCAGCAGCTGTCACTGCCCTGATCCAGTCAGTCCTGATGAAGTTGCTGCTGTCTGGCAAGTATGCATTGCAAGTCACATTTGGAAACTGCTGTTGCAAATGGCCTGGTGGTTTGCATGTGCAGCTGAAAGAAATGGGCATTGACAAGGCAGGTCCTGCAGCATTCATGAGGGGCTGAGGCCAGGCTGTTTCATGGCCTGGCTCCATCAGTGCAATGATTGATGTCCAGAAGGGAGGCGAGAAGGGGGCAAATCCCCACAGAGTGTCTGTGAGGGAATCTTTTGTCCTTAAAAGAGATGTTTTGGCAGAGGAGTTTATAAAAAGCCATGATATAGCCTCACCCATGACTAGAATAAAAAAGGATGCAGAGGTGGACGGTTTTAAAATAATTCTCTACCCTTTTCAGAAGCAGGGAGACAAGATGGTTATGAAATAAGAGTTAAACATAGGGATGGTAAAACTCAATGTTAAATACTCTGTCCCATTGTTTCCATTAAGTAGATTCATGTTTGATTTGGCCACATGCCTAGATTTGGGTTGTGGAAAAATGTTCAACACAAGAACACTAGGAGACATTGTCCTTCTGAATAAAGCCTGGGGAGTGAGTGGGCCCTTTCAGAGAGCCAGGAAGTAGTGCTCACTATGGCAGCACCTATATTAAAATCAAAGAACCAAGAAGTGCAGACTGGCTGGCAGCATCTCAACTTTGGTGTACCCAGGGCATCCTGGGCGTCTTGCTAAAATGCACATTCTGGTCTAGTGAGTCTGGGCTGGCATGTGAGACTGCATTTCTAACAAGATCAGAAGTGGCTGATCTGTGGCTACTCTAAGTAGCAAGGGACTAGAGGACAATAGCGTCTTCACACTAGTGGCCTTTTGGCCACTAATAAATGTTAATAATAAGAGCTAACATGCACCAAGTGCCAACTATGAGAAGTGAAGCCACGGATTTAGCAGCATTCGTTATTAGAGAGACTGTCCCTCTCTGCCTCCTGCTCTTTCCACCGCCCTCCCCCCCACAGCTCTGTGCAGGTGGGGGTGGGGTGGGGTGGGGAAGCTCCCGCCCTCAGCCCAACCTGAGGTGCAGACCTCTAGCATCCCTGAGGATCGACAGCCCAGGCGCAGCCCCTGGCCCACTCCCTGGGCAGACCGTGTGTAGGGAGGCTCAGGCAGATTCAGTAAAATGAATGCCAGGCTCTAAAAACTACATCTGTCATTTCTAGACACTGAGAAGCAGGCTCGCTCTTCTGCTCAGCCAATCCGACTGATTGCTTAGCGAAGGAGCGTTAGGATGAGTGAAAGCAGGGAAACGTCTATCTGATTGAAAATGGGCGATTGTGGATAAAATAGAGTGGTGAGCTGGTCCTCCAGGGCAAATGGAGGATGTGTCTGCAGTATCCCCAGAGTTGAACTTGGTGCTGGCATCTACCTTTGTTTCTCCAGTTGACAGTTAGTAAAACATACGGTCACGATGAACAAATTATCCAGAGGGAAACCGGGTTATTTCAAGCAACTTTGTCTTGGAAAAGAAACACGCAGAGCGGGTGTGGTGGCGCATGCCTGTAATCACAGCAGCTCGGGAGGCGGAGGCAGGAGGATCGCAAATTTGAGACCAGAGGCAGTCTGCGTAATTTAGCAAGACCCTGTCTCAAAAAGTAAAAAAATGGGCTGGGGGTGCAGCTCAGTCGTCCAGCACTTGCAGAGCATGCAAGCGCCAAGGCCCTGGGTTCAACCCCCAGTACCGGAAAAAAAAAAGAAAGAAAGAAAAAGAAAGGAAAGGAAAGAAAAGAAACACGGATCCCAGAAAAATTCGCCCTGTGTGTTTATTATCCCAGTCTCTGTGCTGATTGGAGGGTGGACCTGCACAATTGGGGAAAAACAAAAGCAGTTTTTCAGAAATTTCTACCCTTGGAAAGCCTCATGAAGAGGGTTTTGTTTTGACTTTTTTTTCCCTCTTCAGCCTCTTTTCTGAATAGTTTCTCTTGTACAGTTGCAGACAGAAGCACCTCCAACCAAATTAGGACACCAGGGAAATTTCTCTTTAACATTTTCCCACCTCTTTCATCTGGGTCCTTTCTTCTCACCTTCCACCTCCTCCTGCCTCCATTTCCAATATTGCATCCCCCTGGCCATTGGCATAAGGTATGTAGAGTATTTTCAGGGGTGGGTGGGGATGGAAACAACCACTTGGGTATTGTGGCAATTCATGTTTATTTTCTGTCTTCATTTAAAAAGTCATTTTTAGTTGTCACAGAACAAATGGAATTGTGAGTTATGTTTCATAATTTATATAACAGATTTCATATACTTGTCAACTTTTTATCAGATTTCTGACAATTATAAATCTTTTTCCCTCTGGAAAGATGAAGGAACATATCTCCCTTTTTGGCCTACCTATAGCCATCTCTGAGCTGCAGTGGTAGCCCTGTGACATCCGATCCCTTTGGATCTCAGAAGCTAAGCCGGGTCAGACCTGGTTAGTACTTGGATGGGAGACCACCTGGGAACACCAGGTGCTGCAGACTTGGGAGACGTACCCGCAACCCACTCCCCAAAACCAATCTACTATTGAAAACCCTATGAACAGCAGAGAAGCACTGACAATAGTGTTTCTCCTGTTGTATGTAGGGTTGCTATGAGTAGGATACGGACTCAATGGCACCTAACAACAACAACAACAACATAGCCATCTCTGGGCTTATAGTTTCATATTGTTCCTCCCTGTGTGGTCATCAGGGTTGTGGACTATTTACTGATAAGAACTCAAGTGTCATTAACTCCTAAAACTATAAAGTCTGTGGAGCTAGAGTACTGTTCTGGTGAAAGGCTTTGAGAGAAGGTCAGGGTAGGGATGAGGTGGCCCCAAGACATTTGCCTCTCTCCTCCTTGAGCACAGGGTAGTGTATGATATCCCAGAGAAGTCTGAAGATCAAAAGCCTTGGGGTTTGGAGAGTAAGCTGAGACTTCTTTCTACTAAGGGCAAGAGAATTATCTGTGACTAATGCACTTATTCAACAACAAATTTTATTGCAATAGCACACAACTAGAGGTAACTATCAGTGGTGAAAACAAGGCAGGTCTCCAAATTATGAAACTATTAAGTAAATCATGCTACTGCTGTACCATGAAGCCACAGAAGTAATAAGTTAGAGCTCCAGGTGCTATTGGGCAAAGATCTCTAAGCATATTGTTAAATGATAAAAAGTAAGATGTGTACAGCCATACCACCCCAGTGTCTGATCTTGTCAGATCTCAGAATATAAGCAGGGTCGGGCCTGGTTAGTACTTGGATGGGAGACCACCTGGGAACATTGGGTGCTGTGGGCTTAGGAGAAGGATTCGGCAGCCCACTCCCAAAATGATTAGCCATCAAAAACTCTATGACTAGTAGAGAATCCCTTACCATAGTGCTGATCATGGCACAGTGTCAGGTAGTGTTTTGTTCTGTTGTACATAGGGTTGCTGTGGGTTGGACCTGACTCGATGGCACTGAGCAACAACAACAACAACAACAACAACAACAAATGTATAATTTGTTCCAATTTTCTTTCAAAAGCACTAAGTCCATCCTTGGGTATGTATATAGCCTTTCTGGCATAATACACAAGGAAATATTACTAATGGTTGGCATTGGTAAGAAAGCTAATGTCTTCAATATAAACCCTTTTATAATACTTTTGCTATTATTAACAATAATATGGGCTGGGATTTAGCTCAGTTGGTAGAGCGCTGTGCTGCAGTCTCTGAGGTCCCTAGTTCAATTCCCAGCACTGCAAAAATGGGAGAGGGACCTGGCAATCCACTCCCAAGGCAATCCCGAAACAGTCAGCCATTGAAAACCCTATAAGGGTCTCTATGAGTCGGATACTGACTCAACGGCACCTAACAACAACAACAAACAACAATATTGATGTTTTTTGAATACCTGCTCTATGTTTTAAGTACTTGCTATGTATCATCTCATTTAATCATCTGAAAGCCCACAAGACGGATTTTAATTTACCTTTACATAAACTCTAGTTTATCATTGTTTACCTTTGCATAAATTGAGGCACCAAGATGTCAAGCAACTTAACCCAAGTTTACACAGCTAGTAGGTAGCAGAGCTGTGACCTGAGCTCATCATCCAGGGTACTTACACTTCATTACTGTGTGATAGTATCTCAGTTATGGCCTTTATACAGATGTGGGAATAGAGGCATATCACAGAGTTAAGCAGTAAGGCCTGGGTTCAAAGCAAGGCAACTGTATACACTATGCTCTCTTCGTATACTGTCTGAGCTTTTACAATGTGGATGTATTAATTTTCATATTTCAGAAATCTACCTGGGCATGGCGACACACATCTATAATCCCAGCTGTTTGGGAAGCTGAGACAGAAGGACTGCAAGTTTGAGGGGCCAGTTTAGGCAACATAGTGAGACCCAGGATAAAATACATACATACATACATACATACATACATGCATATGTATGTACATACATAAAACCCTTGATCAAAAATTTGAAGATATTCTTTTGTGTGTGTGTGTGTGTGGTATTGGGGGTTGATCCCAGGGCCTCATGCCTGCATGCTTTGCAAGTGCTGGACCACTGAGCTGCACCCCCAGCCCTTTTATTTTTTTCTTTACTTTCTGAGACAGGGTCTCGCTAAGTTACGCAGACTTCTCTGGTCTTGAACTTGCGATCCTCCTGGCTCTGCCTCCCAAACCGCTGGGATTACAGGCGTGCGCCACCACGCCCAGCTAAAAATTTGAAGATATTCTTTAGTTTTAAGACTTCTTTGAGATCCTACCGTAAATTAGCTCTGTGCTAGGAATATATAAGGCAGCTCCACTGCTTTGCCTTTCAGGGCACCTGGTACAATTAGGAGCTACTCACAAATGCAACACACATTAAGTGCAGTCACAGAGAGGTGAGTGCAGGATGCTTTGGGAGGCCAGGCTACAGGCCCAGGCTGCAGAGGTGAGGGCAAAGAAGGACTCCAGACCTCTAATAACTGAGCTGAATCTAGGAGGGATAGGGAGAAGTTAGCAAATGAAGAAACTGGTGAGTGGGGCTGGTGGAGGAAAGGAGGGAAAGCAAAGAAAGAGGCATAATTCCCCCAGGAACTGCAAATTTTCAGATGATTCTAGCACAAGATGAAGAAGTCTGAGTAGCAAGAAATTAAACTTGCAGCAGTGGTCAGGAGATAACCAGTTTTTCAAGTCAGGATCTGTTGGTTTTCTGACTGCGATAATTCTTTATTGGGCAGAACTGCACCTCTCAATTCAGGATGTTCAGTGTCCCTGGTCTTTGCTCACTAAATGTCCGCAATATCCTGGTCACTGGGAAACTCCTGGGAACCTTTGCTTTACTGATAGATGCCCCTCTCCTCTGAGAACTGTGAGATTCCACGTCTGTGGATCCTGGCAGTGAGGACTTTACTGTAAAGGCAATAGGAGGCATGAAAAAACCAATGCGATCACATGTGGCTTTCGGAAATCTTTTCTGGTTGCGAGATTCCATGTGATTTGAGGGTGTGAGACAGCTGGAGCCAGGGAAAACTATTTGGAGGTTATTGCTAGAGTGCAAGAAAGAAACTATGAGAGGTTAGAATAGGGCAGTGGGAAAGTAGGAAACAGATTAAACACCATTAGGGAAACACTGTTAACTAGTGTCTGCCAAGTAAAAGTGAAGGACTGAGGAGACATCGGTGAAGAATGCTCGCTGGGTAGAACTCGGTGATTTGGGGAAACAGGGGAGCTGTTTGCCAGAAGGAATATGAAAGGAGCAGGTCTGCAAAGGGAAGGGGAATGTCACCTTAGACATTTCAAATTTGGTGTAAATTTGTCACACCTACATGGGGAAGTCCAGCCAGTCAGGTCAGGAGAGAAGCTGGGTTGGAGAGACACACCAGTGTGTGCACAAGGACAAGTCACAGGCTACAATGAATCTAGTTGACTTGGACAACTGATGTGGACCCTACATTGCCTGCTTAGGTGGAAAGAATCATCAGGTATATCATATGAAATAGCTAGCACTTAATATCATATGGGGGCTGGGATTTGGCTCAGTTGGTAGAACACCATTCTGTAGTCTCTGAGGTTCTGGGCTCAATTCCCAGCACAGCAAAAATGGGAGAAGGATGTGACAATCCACTCCCAAGGCAATCCCAAAACAATCAGCCATTGAAAACCCTATGAGGGTCACTATGAGTTGGACACAACTCGATGGCACCTAACAACAACAACAACAACAACAACAACAACAACAACAACAACAGTATCATATGAAATAGCTAGCACTTAATGCCATATGAAATAGCCAGCATTTAAATGCTCTTTGACCTATATTTAAAAAAAGAATTTCATGTGGTTCAAACTAAGAGCAGCCTCAGCTTTTTACCTCATGATATTATTTTCACTTCTGCCTCCTGCAATAGAGATTGAGCTAATCTATCTGCTACTTGGATTGAGGGCAGAATGAAAGAAATTTGGTGGGCCAGAGGGTGGAAACTGGCAAGTTTGAAAATATGAGGGCTTTGACAGGGTCAGCCAGAAGGCCAGCCCACAGCAAGGGTGGTCGGCACTGAGGAACTGCTCTGTCTCAGAGACAAGGAGGGTGAGATTTCTACACACTTTAAAAAGACATAGGCCCTTCTGTCTGCCTTTTAGGAAAGTCCAGGGAGATGGTCATTAGCAAAGGAGCAGTGCACAGATAGGTCAAAAGAATTTTGGTTCAAAGAAGGTAGATGAAGAGCAAAAGATTTTTAGAATCTGGCATAATCTTATTGGGAATAGTCCAGCCTCCCTCTCTAGGTCAAGAAGAACTCAGCAAGCCAACTACACTTAGAGTAAGCAAGTGTGCCTGTACTCTCCAAGTTCAAGGATCCTCTGCTTCGAGAGTACCTAGACTGCTTTGAGAAAAGTGGGGTTTATCTTGTGTCTCCCATCGAGCTTCGCACTGAACAGATGTTCTTTCACATTGTGGGTTCTTCCTTAGAACACACAGGTGCTCCTCAGACCTTCGCTCATGATACTTAAGGTCACAGCCTCCAGTGTCCAAACTCTGGTGTCCCGTAAGAAAATATTTCTTCCCATGTGTGGTCAATAATAGAGGATAAGTATGTACGACAGGCAGCCACACTTCCCTTTACTGACCTTGGTTCTAGTCTCTAAAATACTACTGTTTGGGGTGGTATAACCATATAAAACGTTCCCAAAGGGTTGTGTACATCTAAAGGGATTTATGTTGGAAGAAGGGTATTGTTATTTCATCTACATGTATCTATTGTTGTTGTTAGGTGCTGTGGAGTCAGTGTCTGACTCATAGCGACTCTATATAGAACAACAGGTGAAACCCTATTGTCAGCGCTTCTCTGCTATTCATAGGGTTTTCAGTGGTGGATTGATTTTTGGGAGTGGGTTGCTGCATCCTTCTCCCAAGCCTATAGCACCTGGTGTTCCCAGGTGGTCTTCCATCCAAGTACTAACCAGGCCCGACCCTGCTTAGCTTCTGAAATCTAATGGGACTGGATGCCACAGTAGTATGGCTGCAGGCTCTACATGAATTTATTGGGAAATAATTCTCCATGAATATCTTACCTTTCTTCATGATCAACGCCCTCTAAGCAAAACACTTACAGCTAAATTGAAAATGTTTGCATAAGGCAATGTTCCGGGGGAGTAAAGTTTAGAGACATCTCCCTCCCTAGAGACATTCCAAGGTAGTAAACATTTAAAAACAAACAACAGAAAAACCTCTCCCTTCCTTTCTACCCAAGGAAGATTAGCTTAAATTTCCAGGTAGTGATCATGTTTTTCTCTCTGCAGCGGGGAGGAGGTCACTAATAGCCTATATAAAATAAGAGTTTCCTGGTTATGGAGTTCTCCAGTAATGCACCGCCTGTACATCCAGATGCCACCTGACCCTCACCGCAGAGCCCTGTGGTGAACACTGTTCTGAACTACTGCTTCTTCTCAGAGTAATAAATGGTCTTTGTCTCTGATCCAGGGATGTCATGTGTTCTGTATATATTTATGGATGCGTGTATGCATTTAGATCTGTTAAATGTATACAGGATGGGAACAAAAAATACGATGAATATATAAGGAAAAAAAGTATTACAGTAAAAGACACATGACTATTAATTCCCCCTCAAAACATGCCCCCTGGCTTTGAACACACTTCTTCCATTGTTCTTGCCACTTCCTGAAGCAGTTCTGGAAGTCTTGTTTTATGAGTAATAAAATTTTTAATGTAAAGTTCACTGTATTTTCTGATCACACCTTGTGCATATTTATGTGTGTATATATGTATTCAGATATAAGTGAAATACATATACATGCACATATGCATATGTATGTATGTTGTTGTTATGTTGTTGTCAGGTGCCATTGAGTCGGTATCTGCCTCATAGCGACCCCACGTACAACAGGCAAAACACTATTGTCAGTGTTTCTCTGCTATTCATAGGGTTTTCAATGGCAGGTTGTTGTTATATACCCACATAAATAAAATTGTGGCCAACTAAATTGTTTGTTTGCAAGTAAGAGAAAATCTCAGACCCTTCACAAATTTTAACTCTGCAGTTTTTTATGTGGATTCCCTCTAGGAAAATCCACTCCTCCTCCAGAAGGATTATCCCGGCCTGGGCACCATCCCTTCCTGTGGCAGGAAATAGTGGGAGCAAGGACTTGGAAGATTCTTCAGGTCGGCTTTTGGCATTCCAAGGCCAGGACTATTTGTAAGGTCCCCTGTAGGGAGAGGTACAGATTGTGTCCTCCCTATTCAAGGTCATCCAATAGAGGGGTAAGCTTTGAATCCAGCATGTTATACTCTCACATGCAGCTAAGGCCCCAGGACTATTATTAATTACGAGAGAAAGTCCTGGCTCTCATGAAGAGAAGACCGCTTTCCAGTGGCAACATCAACTCTGCACAACCATCACTGCCCGGGGAAACTTCGCCCCTGACCCCCATCTGCAGAGCAGCCTTCTGAACTCTTTCTTCCTCTGCCAGTTCCAGGCCATGCCTCGGGGCCTACAGATGCCGAAGAATGGTATCATCCCCGAGCACTGCCACTCCGTGGCCGCCTCCACGCTACACAAGACCCGGCAGCTGTGTATGTGTGTGCTTATACGGAAAAGCTTCAGCAGGTTTGAAACTAGTGTGCGCCGATTCAGAAAACACCTTCCACCTGCGACCTGGCTTCCCCTCCGCGCCTCTGGCATCTCCAGCCCCCCGCAGCATTCGGTGCTCATGGACGCCAAACCAAGTAGGGAAATTTAGGCTCTATTAACTTTACAGAAAATCTATATCTGTTTGTCTCTTTTCTCTTTCCTGAAACTACTTCATTAAAGTCCTCCAAATTTTCAATGTTTAAAAGGAAGCAAAGGTAAAAATAAATGATTTACAGTAGACTTTCGCATTTCTGCCCAGGGGCCCCCTTCAACACACATTATTGCCCTTGTGACCCACACCCCACTCCCTCCCACCCCCACGTATTTATAGTTACTCATCTTCATTGACAAAGCCAGCCTGGACTGTGTATGAGATAGTGGTCAGCATGGAACGTTCTAGACTTGCCTTTGCAGAGAGTGCAAGACTGTTCTAATAATCCACATCCATCCTTTTCTCCATGATGAAATCCACACTGACCTCCCAGTTGTCTCCCCTGTCACTCACCAACAGAAAGATTCTGAGTTAATCCTACTTCTTCCGACCAGGAAGGAAAAAAGAGCTCATCCAAGCCCTGGTGTGCAGCACCACCTGCCCATTTGTCCAGAGCCAAGTAATGATGGATTTGGAGCTGGGGGGATGAATGGCAATCGTGTTTATTTTATGAGCTGCACAAAGTTGTCTGGGGAACCCAGCAGGAAGCTTAGCTAGAAAAATAATTTTACCTTATGCTCTATCTGCTCTTTAGAAAAAAATATGTGGCATTATCTTTTCTTGAGATTAGGAAAGAAAAAAAGAAAGGCATTTTCTCTAAACACTGAATTTGAGGGCTGAACTTCTATCAGGACTTTTTGTGTTTGGGGGGTGATTTGCTCAAGCTAAGGCCCTTTTATGCCTGCAGCTATAGCCCTGTAGCATCTGATCCCATTAGATCTCAGAAGCTAAACAGGGCCAGGCCTGGTCAGTACTTGGATGGGAGACCGCCTGGGAACACCAGGTGCTGTAGGCTTGGGAGAAGGACCCAGCATCCCACTCCCAAAAATCAATCCACCATTGAAAACCCTATGAATAGCAGAGAAGCACTGACAAAGTGTTTCCCCTGTTGTACATAGGGTCGCTATGAGTCAGATACTGACTCTGTAGCACCTAACAACAACAACAAGGGCCTTCTACTCAGACTGAGTGGTGGCAGGAAATGATGGGGAGCCCTGACCGAGGATCCCCAGGGCAGTGCCCAGTGATGTGCAGAGACACCTACACTATCGGCCACTTTTAGGATGGGTGGAGGGAACAGTTGTCCTTAAGAATTGACACTCTCTTTCACGGCAGAATTCTGGCTTGCTTTCTCCTGGACATCACTACATTTAATGAGAGTTTTGCTAAACAATTTGGCACGGACCTGCTTTAGAGGATGTTATAAAGAAAATGTCCTTGTTGAAATCTGTGTTTTTAGTTTTGATTGATAGATCAATGGATTGATCAATATGAAATAGCATCTGAGTCGCTCTCATGCTAAAGCTGTTTCCCCAAGTTTCACTTTGCATAAGGTCCAGATTGGCTTGGGTTGTGAGAAGAGGGCTTTGGTGTGGCCACGTGAAAAGGCATCTCCCTGCTAGTTCCTGGCCAGAAGGCTATTGGGGGTGGGAAGCTAAAGGGAAGAGGAGAGTAGTGAGGAGAGGATGTTATTGATGAAAAGAAATAGAACCGAAAGAGTCAAAGACAAATGGGATTTTGTCCTTAGGGAAGCCATGACTGTGTCCTTTCTCACCCACTTTTACGCCATGTGAGAGGAGATGGCATGAAAAGGAGAATTTGGAGCGCAGATGGCAGGAGTCTGGGATCACAGGAAAGACAGATGAAAGCTGAGCCTTGACGTTCTCCAGCTGCCCAGTAGCAGGTCTGGGCCACACTGGAGGAGCTGAGGACCACCGCTAACCCAGATGGTGCCCGTGTGCAAATGAGAAAATGCCCCTGTCCTTCAGGCAGTGAGGTTGGGTGAACAGAGCAAATGCTGAATTTTAGCCCTCGTGCACCCACTCAAGATGCAACGCTTGTGCAGAGGGCAGCTTGGGGTGCTAGAGAGAAGACCCTGTGACTGAGGACGGGGCCGTGAACTTGAACATCGCTCCTGGAGTCAGCTCCTCCAGGGAGCGCCTGCTCTCCTGGCTGGAACACAGCTCCAGGACTTCAGGGCAACCCAATTACATGATGGCAAATGTCACAGCTAAACAGTGTCCTTTTCTTTCTTTCTTTCTTCACTAAGGAGCCCTTTCCCCTCTGAGGCCACTGTAATTAACCCAAGAGAGGAAAAAGTCATCCTTCCAGCTGCCATCACGGTTTGACATATTCAAACTGAAAACGTGTTTTGGGGCTCACCTAATCTATGTGTCCTTCCATGTGAAAACCCTTAGAGTCAATGTTAATTTTAAAAAAAGAAGGAAAAGCCACATTAATAGTCCATCCTGCCTTTATCTCCCTCCTCTTGCATCTACAGCAGGTCTAACTGTACAATAATCTGTACAAACGAGTTATTCCGCTCATTAAAGAATCAGACAATGACAATCAGATGCCAGTGCCTGGGCTGGGGCAGGCATAAGTTCCTTTGTCTAAATGCCATGGATTGTTATGCTTTTGCTCTGCGTTTCAGTGCTGGTATCATCATCCCTTAATTGACCAGAAGACTCTACTGTTGTTATTCAAAAGGAATAACAACATTCTTAGTCCCTGTCCAGTTTTCGATATAATTATTTGTCAGAATCATATTAACCTGATGTATGACAAACTCATAAAATGGATTCATTTAGGTCTCCAGGAGTCCACCCTCATTAACTCTGATATTTATAGCCGTGGCTTCAGTGCTGCAATCCCTCCTCCTGTGAAACACAGAGCAGAGATGTCAGGTTTCTCTGACACTATTAGGGGAGTCATTTGTTTTCCAGTGTTGCAAAGAGAGGCAGAAGAAACCTGGCCTTGGATCCAGACCCTTGTGAACCATGATCCTCTGGCTATTCCTCCTTTCTTAAGGAAAGGGAAGAAAACTAAAATTAGACACGTGTGCACAAATGCTACATGGTTAATAACTCACCCACTGTAATGAGGCAGAACTAATTAGACTAAGATATTCAGGGGGCTGGTCCTGAAATCCATCTTCCTAGGATCAAAGTCTGGCTTTAACACTTACTAGTTTGGGAAAGATGCTATATTTCTTTCCACCTTGACTTCCTCGTCTATGAAGTAGGGTTTCCTGGCCCCTAACTAATAATAGTTCCTAACCTCAACCTGGAGTTGATGTTGGAATTCAGTGAATTAATACATAAAAAGTATTCCAAATAATCTTTGGTATATTCTAAGTGCAAAATAAATGTTACCTGAAAGTGTGACTGTAAGTATGATTATTCCTCTGGCCTACAGCTAAACGAAGTTTTCATTCTGTAGGTCTACAGTCCAGCCCAGCTAATTTCTCACTGTCTCAGGGAGACTTGGGCTTGGGCAGAGGTGACTCAGGTTTCTAAGAGGTGAGGCTGTGTTAGCTGTGCAAAGTGTGGTGGGCAAAAGCCCATCAGAAGGGATTGTCTCATACTCTAGCCAAAGCCTCCACACATCTATCTAATTCATGAATTGGCATTCACAGAGGTTTCTCACTTAAAGAATGAGTTCATGGCCCTAATAGATTGAAAACCCCAGCTTCAAGTATTTGTGACCTGTTCAAGCTCCCCAGGCAGTCTAAGTGGCCCTATGGGCACCTGTCTCTGCTGCTTGACAAGATTTCTTCACAAAACTATGACCAGAAAGCCTGTGGAAGTTGTCTCTTACTTTTAAAATTTTGGGAATCATATGGCTGCAACTTTGATACCCTGGCATTTCCAGAGGATTAGGTGCTTTTATGGAGTTTCTAACCACTGTGGCATCTGATCCTGTCAGATCTTGGAAGCTTAGGGTAGGGCCTGGTTAGTACTTGCATAGGAAACCACCTGGGAATACCAGGTGCTGCAGGCTTGGCAGGAGGACTGGGCAACCCACTCCCCAAAACAATCAATCATTGAAAACCTTATGAATAGCAGTGACAATAGTGTTTTGCCTGTTGTACGTAGGGTCAGACACCAACTTGATGGCACCTAACAACAACAACAAATGGCTGAGTTAGAAATGTCCATGATGTCAACAGAATCTTAACGTTTGGTTTCATTAGGATGCACAGAGATGGCTATTAATAGTCACGGGGTCTGATTTCACTGAGGTATTTCTCATGTTGCTTTCTTCATGACTGAGCTTGAAGGGGCCATTGTGCTCTCAGATTGCCCACCTGTCTCTTGGAGACGGAGTACAGGACATCCGCAGTCAGCTCACATCCTTGGGGAGGGCCCCATTTGACTCCCATGAAGCCCTTCAGTATTGATTTGTTAATTCTGAACAATAATGAGAATGCAATGAAGTGCTTCCTGCTCATATCAAATGGTCTAAGTAAAACACCAATTTCACTCTGTCATTCTTTCCGTCAGAACTTTGGTATCACCACCATCAGTCTGCTGGATAAAATCCAAACCCTTCAGTCTGCCTTTCAGACTGAACAAACTTTCTCACTCTCCTCCAAAAAACCTTTCTGATAGAGCAAATGGATATTGTCACCACCCTCTGCTCCATCTTTTATCATCTTTTTTGTTTGTTTGTTTTCTCTCCCATGCTAGGGATCAAACTCAGAGCTTTGCATGTGCTAAGCAAGTGCTTTATCACAGGGTCTCAACAGGTAGTTCAGGCTGGCCTTGAACTTGCTACATAGCATGGACTGGCCTTGAACTCAAAATCCTCTTACCTTATCCTCCTAAATGTGGGGATTACAGTTGTGTACTATCATGCCTAGCTTTGATTCCCTTCCTTTCTGAACCCCCCTTGAGTACCCAAAACAAGCATTTGCTCCCTTCCGAGATCTACAGCTGTGTACCCTGCTTGCCAGTCTCCTTGATCTGTGGTGCCAGTTAAAGAAGTAAAGGGACCATGCATCAGAGCCCCACCAAGGAGGCTAGATGGAATTACCAAGATAGGATCTTGAAGAGTAGCATCTGGCCCAGAGAAACAGAGGGCCAATAACTAAACCCAAATGCTGATGTGGGGATCCGAATGCTTATTATGAGGAAAAAGGCCATGACTTGAGCAGACTATCTGGGTTCCTTATCCAGGGCTCTTTTTCTCTGCATTAAAATGTCAAGGAAGCTTAATTGGTCATTAGGAGGATCACTAGATGTTTCAGCAAGGAAGGAAAATAGCTTGTGAACTATAATATGGGTTACAGAAGAATAGGTTATGCACCCCTGTTCCCTAGCTGCAAGGGGACCATAGTAACCAAATACTCTGGCCCCCAAATTCAGTGTTTCTCCATTGAATATTGATACATCAGTAATGAAAATATTTGCCTTCCTTATTCTTCATTGCCTAAGCTCACAAGACTTTTTATTTTCTGTGACTCATTAATGTTTTCCTTCTGTTCAAGAAATATTTGTTGAACATCATCTACTATGTGTCAGTTGCTAGAAATATAAAGGTGAATAACACCTGAGATACTTCCACACCACTGGTTTTACTACACTTGAGTTTTGATATAGATCCAAAAGTCATTCCTTCTTTTTAAGGTGACTTTGG
The DNA here is from genome assembly GCA_007922755.1 of Pedetes capensis. NCBI lineage: Eukaryota > Metazoa > Chordata > Mammalia > Rodentia > Pedetidae > Pedetes > Pedetes capensis. The sequence continues at coordinate 27,357 of VMDO01003944.1, forward strand.
TATATCTGAGCTGACCCACTCTCTTGATATCAAATCCAATATCACACTATTACCTACCTTTCCTGAGTTAAAATGTTACTGCTTCAACAAGATTTTAAGCTCCTAGAAGGCAGAGCACAACTTGGTATTTATCATGGATCCCTTAGTGTGTCTCTAGTAATGTCATGTACATGTTGTTGTTAGGTGCCTTCGAGTTGGGTCAGACACAAAGTGACCCTATGAACAATAGAACGAAACACTTTCTGACACTGTGCCATACTGGGAACTGTTGTCAGTGCTTCTCTGCTATTCATAGGGTTTTCAATGGTGGATCATTTCAGGAGTGGATTGCCAGGTCCTTCTCCCCAGCCTGCAGCACCTGGTATTCCTAGGTGGTCTCCTAAAACTAACCACGCCAAACTCTGCTTAGCTTCCAAGATCAGGCAGTATCAGATGCCAAGATGCTATAGCTGCAGATTGATGTGCATAATGGGCACTAAATATGCATCTATTTACAAGAGACACTATGTCTCTTACCAGCTGTAGGGCAGAGGTAGCAGTCATACATGGTTTTATTTCAGAGTCCCAAGCCAGTGATCCATATGTTAAATCCAGCCAGCCAGCACACATGTTATAACTTGGCATTCACAGTATTTTGTTTTATAAAAAAATTGAGCCAATGTTTTTAAAATTGAGATTCATATTCATTCTTTCATATTCTCTCTCTCTCTCTCTCCTCCCCCCTCCTCTCTCTCTCCTCTCTCTCTTCCCCCTCCCTCCCGTCCCCCCCCACCCGGAGAATTCAAGGGATTTTTAGCTTCCCCGGAAAAATTGGAAGACTTTGCAACCCCTGGCCTCACACCTGCTGGGCCAAAGCGCCAGCGCAGGTGCTCTAGCCCACTTCAGCAAGCTCTGGGCCCAGCGCACTGCGGCGCCTGTCGCTCTGTGTCGCATCACGCGCAGTCTGCCACACTTACATAACAGCCAACTCCGGACGCATTGCAACTGGTTGGTGTCCTCTGTTCCACCAAAAATCAGGATATGGGGAAAGGAGAGAGGAAACGGTTCCCTCGACCTACAGCAACAGAAAAAGAACAACTTGTAGCCACTCTGGTGTGCGCTGGCAGGCGGAGGTGGGCGGCTTGCAGGCTGTGCCCTGTGCCTTGGCCCAGGGCCTGCCTTACAGTCCCTTCTCAGAAACGTTGGTTCTCCCTGCTGGGGAGCCGACTGGGGCTCCAAATGGCCCGTCTCATGCAGTCCAAGCTGCTTTGGCTTGCTGCCCAGACCCTTCTCCAGCCACCCTGAACCCCATCCCAGCAGCCTTTGGCCCATTGCCCTGCCCCTGCCAAGAACTCGGCCTGCCTGGCTGACCCTTCCCCCAGGTCCGTCCTACTCATTCTCTCCTCATGCTCCTCACATTGCGCGGTGGAAAGATGACAGCGAGGAGCTAAGTGAAGAAAGAGAGAAAGAGACTGAGGGGAAATCAAGAAAACATTTAGGAGGGAATTTCATATACCATATCCTATTTGATCTTAGGCCTTGTACACAAAGATTTTAATCGTGTGTGTGTGTGTTTCACGGGGAAAGGGAATAAAGGGAATAGAATATATTTGCAATTACTCTTCAAGCTAGAAAAGAAAAGCAGTAAGAATATCGAGCTTGTAACACATGAGACAGCCATATGTAAAGCCAGAACTGCTTCCTTACCAAGGCACCAATGGAAGACTGTGTCCTGGTGAACACAGAAATAGATATGTATGTGCACACACATATGCATTTCTTCTCTTCATTATAAACTACTTGCTTATTGTAGAAATTTGGAAAAATAACATAAAAGTAAAGGAAACAATAAAACTCAAATAGGATCATATCATTCAGACATAATTTTTCATCAGTTTCCCATTTGCATGCATAATGTGTACTATTTTGTATAGCTAAATTTATATTGAATATCAAAATTTACTAGCTTGTTTTTTTTCTTAAAAATTACATCATAGGTGTGTCTCAATGATACAAAAAACTCTTTATAATCATTATTTTCTTAGTTTCATGACACACAAAATATGTTGTTGTTGCTATTAGGTGCCATCGAGCTGGTGTCTGACTCATAGCAACCCTACATACAACAGGTGAAACAGTGTTGTTAGTGCTTCTTTGCTATTCACAGAGTTGATTGATTTTTTGCAAGTGAATTGCTAGGTCCATCTCCCAAGCCTGCAGCACCTGGTGTTCCCAGGTGATCTCCCATCCAAGTATCCACAAGCTCCAACCCTGCTTAGCTTCCGAGAAATGATGGGATCTGACACCAAGGGGCTATACCTGCAGGCTTATACAAAGTATGTTGTTGTTCTTGTTAGGTGTTGTCCTGTCTGACTCATAGCAACCCTCATAGGGTTTTCAATGGCTGATTGTTTTGGGATTGCCTCAGGAGTGGATTGCCACATCCTTCTCCCTATACAAAGTATAAATACTCATAATTTATTTAAATTTCCAAGTTGGGGGCATTTTGATTGATATTAGTGTTTGACTTTTATAAGTAACATGCTAAAAGGCATTTTCATGCTTAGATTTTGCATTTGGTGTTATTTCTTTGGGGTAGGTTTTTAAAACTGAAATTACTAGACAAAGAGTAAGAATGCCTTTAAAATTCATGAGTTTTATATTGGTAATTTGCATTCCTAAAGGTGATACTCTTTTATCTTCAGAACATCCGTACATAAAAGTGGACACTAGAAAGTTCATGGAAATTTTCAGTTGGATACACCTAGTTAAGATGTCTAAAAAAGCTGGACATGATGGTGCACACTTGTAATCCCAGTGACTCAGGATGCAGAGGCACAAGGATTGCAAGTTCCAGGCCAGAGGCAGCCTGTGCAATTTAGAAAGACCTTGTTTCAAGACTAAAAAAATAAATAAGGTGCAGTTCAGTGGCACAATGCTTTCAAACTATATGTGAGGACCTGGGTTCAGCCTCCAGGTACCAGGAAACAAAAAGGTGTCAAAATACATGAAAGCGTTATTATTTTATATAATTTATGAATGACAGCAGAACACAAACCATCCCTAACTTTGATGTTTTGACTTAAGATCTTTCCATTCATTTTAGGAGGTGCAAAAGTGATATACATTCTGTAGAGACCTTACTATGAATTTTGAATTTCGATCTTTTCCTGGGCTAGTGACATGTAGGGCGATACTCTGTTGTGATGCTAGGCAGCTGCAGCTCCCAGTCAGCCACATGATCAAGAGGGTAAACAATCGATAATCCTACAGCCTACCATGTGCTAAGCTACCATGTTTGGTAGGTTGTTGTTGTTATTGTTAGGTGTCGTGGAGTTGGTATCCAACTCATAGCGACCCTCACAGGGTTTTCAATGGCTGACTGTTTCGGGATTGCCTTTGGAGTGGATTGCCAGGCCCTTCTCCCATTTTTGTGCTGGGGATTGAACTGGGGACCTCAGAGACTGCAGAGCAGTGCTCTACCAACTGAGCTAAATCCCAGCCTGTTCGGTAGTTTAGGTGGGTTAAAAGGGGTTTTAACTTATAGCGTTCCCACCTTTCAATGGGTTTATCAGGACATAATACCCCATGCATTTGTCAGCTTGTTGAGCTGTGGCAGCTTGGGTGTTGCTGAAAAGCCATGCCATTGGTATTTCAGATACTGCAGGGCCACCTATGGTGGACAGGTTTCAGCTGAGCTTCCAGGGTAAGATAGACTATAGAGAAGGACTCAGTAGCCCACTCCTGAAATAATTAGCCATTGAAAACCCTATGAATAGCAGAGAAGCACTGCCAAATGTAGTGCCAGAAAATGAGCCCCCCAGGGTAGAAGGCATTCAAGAAATGACTGGGGAAGAGTTACCATCGCAAAGTAGAGTCAGTCTTAATTACAAGAACAGAGTAAAGCCTCTAGGACCTGCTTTTGCAGATTTGGCATGACTGAAAATGAGAAGAAACTTAGTGATTATAGCAATAGGCTCAAACATAAAAAGATCATGTGCATGGCATAGTGTTGGGTAGTGTTTCATTCTGCTGTACTTATGGTTGCTATGATTCAAATCCAACTCAGTGGTACTGAAAAACAACAGCAACAAACACTATCATAAGTCAAGGAACAACTATGTAGCCTATGAGAATAATCTAAGCCACTAGTTGAAAATATGTTTATCTGGGTCACACTGCAATTCAGTCTTTCTAAGAGAAATAAGAGTAACTCTCTGGTTCATTAACAGACATCTCCAGGATATCCACCCATCCCTGATCCCATCTGTGAGTCCAGGGCAAACCTATAGTCTGTCACATAGGCACTTGTAGAAAAAGTAGCATAATTTGCTTCTGCCAAAGAAGGCCACCCGTCCACCATCCTACTCTGAGGAGAAAGCCCCCAATGTACAGAGTCTCCCTCAGAGCCCATGGTCCCAATTTTCTTCTGCTGCCTTTTTTATTTCAAATTCTCTCTTGATCTTTGTCCAGTGTGTGAGTGATGTCTTCTCTCCATTTCCCTTCCAAGGTATACTGTAAGTTTCAAAGCAGTGCTCTTTTGTGTCTTTAGATGTTTTCTTTCCTTTGTTACTGTGGTTAGTATCATTTGCTCTTTGTTACACAGCCTTCTGTTGCTTAACATAAATAACTGGTGCAGACCCGGCTGGTGTGGTGGCCAGTCTGCAAACAACAATCGAACTACAGTGCCTGAGGAAATTACCTCTGACCTCAATTATTCTGCTCCTACTTGGAGGGACATTGCTTCTTGTGTGCATGCCAGGGGGCTGGGTGAAAGGAGGATGTTAAGAGGTGAGCTTTGTTTTCCTCTGTCATAGGGACTTTAGATCCAGGGCTCCATGGTCATCCTCCAAGTTCCCAATCCATTTCCCATGCCATGAGGCTCCTTGGTGCCCCATGTTATTGATTGCTTGATGCTTGTCCTCTAGACATCCCTGAAGTTTCAGCTTGGACAGAACCTAAGCCCTTATGGGGCCTCAGTCATGGACTATTCAACATAAAATATACTGTGGTTCTGATGTTAAAACCCAATCCTTTCCTCCTAAGAAACAGTAAAATATCTCTGTCCTCATCATTTTTTAGAGGTTGTCATCTTGATTATCTTCTGCTAATCCTCTTATGTTTTCATTCAGATATCAGTTGGTTTCAAATTGGTCATTTCCTTAATCCTACGAATTTTTACAATAGTTGGAAAAAAAAAACTCCTCTGTCTGTGAGCTTCAGAGCTGTCTGAATGTGGCAATGTGTGATATCTCCTCCCTCACTGGCAGAAGAGAGCTTTAATGCTGAATATACTCTGCAAAGAATTACCCCACTGTTAAAATATCATAGACCTATAACAAGTTCTGAGTCATAATGTCAGTCATTTCCCCAGGATGCAACTCCCTGAGGATTTTACAATTTAATTGGGCTAACTACATGGAGACATGCTCTGAACGCTGGTCTTAAGAACTCTGGATCCAGAGCGATGACACTTCAGCTGATCAGATATACCTCACTTTTGTAAAATTAAAATTGGTGAAAAATTACCTGTAATTCACCATAGGTGGTTAATATTTTGCACGTATTCTTCCAGACATTTAAAATATATATAGTTCACCAAGCCTGGTGATGCACATCTGTAATCCCAGCACTTGGGAGGCTAAGGCAGGAGGATCACAAGTTTGAGGCCAGCCTGGGCTACATAGCAAGATCCAGGCCAGCCTAGGCTATAGGGAGACCCTGTTTCAGAAACAAACAAACAACAAAACAAAACAAATGCGTGTGTGTGTATTAGTGTTGTTGTTAGGTGTCATCATGTCTGACTCATAGAGACCCTGTGTACAATGGATGAAACATTACCTGACACTCTGCCATGTTTGGTACTAGTGTCAGTGCTTCTCTGCTATTCATAGGGTTTCCAATGGTTGTTTTGGGAGTGGGTTGCCAGATCCTTCTCCCAAGCCTATAGCACCTGGTAATCCCAGGTAGTCTCCCATCCAAGTACTAACCAGGCCCAACCCTGCTTAGCTTCTGAAATCTGACAAGATCAGACACCAGGGTGATACAGCTATAGGCATATATATTGTTGTTGTTGTTTGGTGCCGTTGAGTCAGGTAGACTCATAGCGACTGTATGTACAATAGAATGAAACACTCCCCAATTCTGTGCCAGGCACACAATCTTTTTTATGCTTACACCCATTGTTGAGACACTGTGTCAATCCATCTAGTTTCTCCAGGGATTGGTCTTTCTTGATAACATGTCCAAAATACATAAGACACAGTCTAGCCATCCTTGCTTCCAAGGAGCACTCTGGTTTCACTTCAGCACCCTAAAATGGATCTGTTGCTCCTTTTGGCAGTCAGTGGTATATTCAATATTTGTCCCCAGCACCATAATTCAAAAGCGTCAATTCTTTTCTAATCTCCCTTGTTCAATGTCCAGCTTTCACAACCACATGATGAGACTGAAAATACTATGGTATGGGTCAGGTGCACCTTTGTCTTCAACACTTTAAACAGGTCTTTTGCAACAGCTTTTCCCAAAGCAATGCATCATTTGCTTTCTTGACTGCATCTTTTGATTTCCACGGGTGTCGATTATAGAACCAAGTAAAGCAAAATCTTGGACAACCTCAATCTTTTCACCAATTATCATGAAGATGTGGACTGACCTAGTTGTAAGGATTTTTGTTTTGTTGATGTTGAAGTGCAATCCATACTGAAGGTTGTGCTCTTTGATCTTCATCAGTAAATGTTTCAGATCCTCTTCATTTTCAGCAAGCAGAGTTGTGTGATCTGCATAATGCATGTTGTTAATGAGTCTTCCTCCAATTATGATGCCACATTGTTCTGCATAAAGTCCAGCTTCTCTGTTTACTTTTTCAGCATAACGATTGAAGAGGTAAAGTAAAAGGATACAGCCCTGATGCACACTTTTCTTCTTTCTTTTTTCTTTCTTTCATTTATTTATTTATTTATTTATTTATTTATTTTTTGCGGTACTGGAGGTTGAACCCAGGGCCTTGCGCTTGCATGCTCTGCAAGTGCTGGACCACTAAGCTGCACCCTCAGACCTTTTTTTTTACTTTTTGAGACAGGGTCTCGCTAAGTTATGAAGACTGCCTCTGGTCTTGAACTTGCGATCCTCCTTCCTCTGCCTCCCAAGCCACTGGGATTATAGGCAATGCACACTTTTCTTGACTTTAAACCAGGCAGTGTTCCCTTGTATTGTTTGAATGACTGCTTCCTGGTCCATGTACAGATTCCTCATAAGTACAGTTAGGTGCTCTGGTATTCCCATTCTTTGTAGTATTATCCATATTTTGTTATGATCCACACAGTCAAGTGCTTTTGCATAGTCAATAAAACACAGATATCTTTCTGGTATTCTCTGCTTTCAGCTAATATCCATCTGACATTATCAATGATGTCCCTGGTTCCATGTCCTCTTCTGAATCCAGCTTGATTTTCCAGCAGTTCTGTCTATATCCTGCTGAAGTTGCTTTTGAGTGATCTGTAATGATATTTTGCTTACATGTGATACTAATGATACTGCTTGATAATTTCCACATTTGGTTGGATCCTCTATCTTGGGAACAGGCACAAATATAGATCTCTTCCAGGCAGTTGGCTGGGTAGTTGTTTTCCAAATCTCTTGGCATAAGCAAGTGAGCACCTCCAGTGCTGTATCTGTTTGTTGAAATATCTCTATTTATTGGTAATACCACCAATTCCTGAAGCCTTGTGTTTCACCAGTTTCTTCAAGGTAGCTTCCACTTCATCTTTCAGTACCATTGGTTCCTGATCATATACAACCTCATGAAATGGTTGATCATCCACCAATTCCTTTTGGTATGATGACTCTGTGTATTCCTTCCATCTTCTTTTGATGTTTCCTGTGTCATTTAATATTTTCCCTACAGAATCCTTCACTATTCCCATTTGAATCTTGAACTTGAACTTTTTCTTCAAGTTTTTAAGCTTGAGTAATACAGAATGTGTTCTTCCCTTTTGGTTTTCTGTCTCCAGTTCTTTGCACATGTCATTATAATATTTGATTTTGTCTTCTTTAGTTCCTCTTTGAAATCGCCTGTCTAGTTTTTTAACTTCATCATGTCTTCTTTTTACTTTAGCTGCTCCATGTTCAAGGGCAGGGCAGGTTTCAGAGCCTCTTTAGACATGTAATTTAGTCTTTTCTTTTTTTTCTTGTCTTTTTAATAACTTTTGCTCTCCGCATGAATGATATCTTTCATAATTCTCTAAAATTATGTGCTTTTTTTACTTCTCTTTTTTCTCATTTTTCTAGTCTTGATGAATAGAAGAAAAGAAGAGATGATAGAGGAAAAAAACACCTATATCTGGTCAGGTCATGATGCTCATTTCTTCTACATTGGGTTTTGGCTTATTTATTTATTTATTTATTTATTTTTGCAGTACTGAGGGTTGAACCCAAAGCCTTGCACTTGTATGGTTTACAAGTGCTAGACCACTGAGCTGTACCCCACCCAGCCCTTTTTTTTTTTTTTTTTTTTTTTTTTTAACTTTTTGAGACAGGGTCTCACTAAATTATGCGGACTGCCTCTGGTCTCGAACTTGCGATCCTCCTGTCTCCACCTCCCAAGTTGCTGGGATTACAGGCATGCATCACTGCACCTGGCTTGGCTTAGTTATTGTTAACCAAGGAAGATGTCTCCTCCATATAGTATGATAGGCCTTCATATAGCTTTGGGATGTTTGGCAAGTAACAGTTAATAGTCACATAATTCTGAGATGAGAAGTAGTCCATAAGATTACTTCATGTTAGAGCATGTTTTGACTTATAAATACTCAACTGTGTGTGGTCAAGACATAGGGAATGACAACCAGAAGCCCCAACCAGGGTGGGAGTCCCAACGTTTTGATCTATTGAAATGATTATTTTATCTTTACTTTTTGTATATTGGAATCCAAAACTTGATAGAAAATTTTTATTAATATTATTTTAGCTAATGGTGTGCCACCAACTTAGGTGGTCTATAGAGGTCAACTTGTTACAACTTCCTACTTTATAATCATCATAATCTATAGCAAGAAATATTTCCATAGCTGTATTGTGCGAGACACAGTTTATGTTCATTTTAAAGGCTAATACTTTTGATAATTTAAATCATGACACTCAGAAAAATAGCTAATGAACAAATGTCAAAGATTTTTTTAACTCATTAATTAATGAGAAAGCCAGTGAGATGTTATAACAGGTTCAAATGAAAATTCAAAGCAGACACAAATATAAGCAACCGGGAGTGTTGAAATGAATAGATATAACACTGGTGAATAGCCAGAGGACAACATGCAATTGTGTTCCAGTAGACACAATTTACTTTCCTCTTTATGGATAAGAGAACTTTTTATTATTTATTAGTTTTACAGAACTTACAGAGTTGTAAAATAGCTCAAAGACAATAAAAAATGGAGATGACCCCTACACAGGACACTCCATAATACATTTTCCTCTTTAAAAATCTTCCACATTTTGAATTGGAGTTTGTGTGCCCCTACCTTAGCTGCAAGAGCCTTTTCAGTGTAGCTGGGTGCCCATTAAGCAATGTTGGTTTGTATGAGGGAGTAAACAATACCTATGGAGGAAGCTGCCTTTGGGGAAAAGTTGAGTGCCACACTCTAGATCATTAATCAACTAGTCCATGAGAAGGTGGGGAGAGACATGGGAAGAGCCTGGCTTCCTGGGTGACTTCTCTTAGTGGCAGTAAAATATCTGAGTAGCCAATGGGCTTCAGATAACTCAGGAGCTGGAACAGTGAAACCTGTCCCTTTGCATCCTCTGGTTTCAACAGCCTCATTCTCAGCAAGATCAAAGTGAAACTCTGAGGTCAGAGGTCCCTCACAGGCACAGCCAGAGGGTGACTACTGGACACAGGCAACTCAATTCACAGTTTTCATACACAACTTTTATAACCCAGATAATTTTAATATTTAAATCATCTCTGCCAGTGTCAGTTTCACTGAGACTGCTTCATCAGCCAATTTTAACCATGGCGTTAAAAGAACCTCCAAATAAGATAAACACCACTTTAATTTTGACAAATATATAATGAGGATTATGACACTTCCTTTGACATATTGAAATTGCAATAACACTTCCCCTTCCCACTTTTTAAAATATATGTCATGATATATACATATATACATATATATATATAGTGTCATGTTATATATTTATGTCATGTTATATATATGTATAAATTTTTGATGTTGGGTGATGTCAAGTTGGATCTGACTCAGAGTGACTCAATGTACAACAGAATAAAACACTACCCAACACTGAAAAAAAAAATAAATAAATAAAAGAACCTCCAAAGAAGCCTACCAACATACATCTTAAACCACCGCTTGAAGACAGTGTGTTTACACAACTTCCCTGGGATGGTGAGGCCTCTGGAAACCCTCAAGGGGAAGCATTAGGACATTTCCTGTCATAAGCAGCAAACGAACCCTTGATGGGATTCCAGACCTCTCAGACTGGAGATAGAGTCCTCACAAAGTATGCCAGGTGTTTGTTTTGGCCACACCCTGAATACTTACTAGGAAGTTTCCTCTAATTATTTTGATTCTAGCTTGATTGAAATAAAACCTTCTCCCCTGTCTACTTTGCCTGAATAGGGGTTCTGTGTCTCTAGGAAAGGGCTGTGGCAAAGAAAAGGTGTTCTATCATTCTGAGACCTAGAAATCTACTTTCCCAGGAGGACACAGACTTCACAGAATTATTGAGCAAGGGCCAATGTGTAAATATTGGATAGCTTCCTGGAAACTTGGGAGTCAAGTCATTTTTGTGCAATTGCATCATTTTGTTTGAAGGGAACTCCCAGAACTGCTCAGGTTCCGGCACTATGCAGAAATGTTTTCCAAAATAATCAATGCAGCCATTGTGATCTGGGACTTTCCACCTCTCTACTTCCTGCTATCCACTAATACAATCATGTCTGTTATATGATTAGAGCATGTTAGGATTCTCATTGGGCTGGGATTTAGCTCAGTTGGTAGAGCACCGCTCTGCAGTCTCTGAGGTCCCGAGTTCTATTCCCAGCACCTCAAAAAACGGGAGAAGGATCTGGCAATCCACTCCCAAGTCTATCCTGAAACAGTCAGCCATTGAAAACCCTATGAGGGTCGCTATGAGTCGGATACTGACTCGATGGCACCTAACAACAACAACAGGATTCTCATTGCATCTTGTGAGTATTTGGTATATGTTTTCAAGTCAATCTGTGGGCTTAATAAGCCTGGTGACTGAGGTCAAATTGCCCCTGGACTCTGTCAGTGAGCTCATCTGTGAGCTAAGGGAAGGCACGCCAGATGGGACCTTCAACTCCCTCTGACTCTACATGTACACTTTTACCTTCAAACTAAGTCTGAGTTCCTGTAAAAATGTTTTCAGGAGCCCTGTGCCTGGGCAAGCTCTTGGAGGATGATGCTATTGCACTTAGTCCAGTTACTCAATTAAAATGAACTATTATTTATATGCCTGCAGCCGTACCACAGTGGTGTTGGATCCTGTCAGATCTTGAAAGCTAAGCAGGGTCAGGCTTGGTTAGTACTTGGATGGGAGACCCCCTGGGAACACCAGGTTCTATAGGCTTGGGAGAAGGACCTGGCAACCCACTCCCAAAAATCAATCTGCCATTGTAAACCCCATGAATAGCAGAGAAGTACTGACAATAGTGTTTCACCTGTTGTACACAGGGTTGCTATGCATTGGACACCAAATGTAGCATCTAACAACAACAACAACAACAACAACAATTACTTATATAAGTAATTTAAGGCCTATTTCCCTTGCTAGACATTAGCCTCCATGGGGTATCCTTCTCACCCAGGGCTATCACTCCAGCACCTAACACAGGGCCTCAGTAAATAAAAGCTGAATGAATGACTGAAGTCACCAGAAGCCTGGCTTGGGTGGGACAGGCTGAGCTTCCTGCTCTGACCTCAAAGACAGCAGAAACCTTCAGGCAATGATGATCATAGCCCAGAGTCTCTTCTGGCAGCTGAGGAACAAGATCTGCAACATGTAATCCATGAAACCTTCCCAGCCATGAACCCATACTCTGGAACTGACACCAGTAGCAGATCTCCTCTGTAGCTGTATGCTTGCCTGGGCTCAGTCTGCAGAGGTTCTGGGTGGGCTCAGGCATGTCCATGCTTAAAGAGCTCACACATGTTGTAGATGCTGCCCCTCACCCCTCCACTTGGGCCCAGGCCAGTCAGACCAGCTGACTCACTGACAGTGCTCTGCATGCATCACCTCAGTGCTGGGTACTTTCCTGCCCATACGAATGCAGCTCCGGGTAGTCCAAGCCAATGCAAGGACACCCAGATGAGGGACACATGGGTCCTGGAACCCTGCCGAGGTTTCCCCACCAGCCATGAACCCTGCCTGGTGTGAAATTTTGCAGCAAGAGGAAGCAGAAACTTTAAAGGATGAGATTAGACCAAACCATGGCCCAGAGTAGTCACTTTTAATACTTTGCATAATGACAGCCCTTTCAGAAATATCCTTCCTCATTTTTCTTTCTCTCTTTTCTTCTTCTAGATCCTTCTACTCCTCCTCCTCCTCCTTCTTCCTCCTCTTTAGAACTGAAGAGTTAAATGACCCATATGCACAGGTCAGTCAACACATTTCATATAAAAGTGCAGGATTTGAGCATTTCTGTAAAGTGAAGGACATGCTCTGTTTACCTCTGCCATGTGTTGATATGGCCAGGTTTCCTGGGAACACGGCTTCTTCCCCCAGATTCAACTCAGGGGATGGGGAGGAGCTGGAGGAAGGCTTGAAAAGGCTCCACTCCCCTCTGCATCTGGAGGCAGCACTGCGTGCCTGGCAGACAGGGGAGAGCTGGGACCTACACGAAGCTACATGTCCTCTTGCCAGCACAGGAACCAAGGTATTATCACCTAACAGGAAGTTAAACTTTAGTAACAGTTTTAAGCTTAAAAACGTCCCTTATGGTCCTCACAGTATTTTGTTTCACTAGTGAAATCTGTGACCTGCACCAGAGAGCTCTAAGTGTAACATACAGAACTTGGAATAACAACTGGAGGTCATACTAGTGGTGTGATTGAGTGGGGGCTGGTGGCAAAGAGAGAGTTCAGCTGTACTTTGGAGGGCTCACTTTTTGTCTCTAGGGTTAAATGTTTCCCAGGGCTAAGCTGTCTGCTTAATATGATTTTTCTATAAACAGTGTCCATAAATTATCATCAAAGGCAGTGTGCACACAAAGAAATATAAGAGTTAGTATATTTTCTTTCTTTTCTTTGCTGACTCTTTCATTAGACTCCCAATCCCAAGCTTGGGGGATATTTGATGGTGTCAACATTCATTTTCAAATGCCTAGCAGTTTACACACTGGGTTGGGATGAAAATAAACAAAATCCATCTCTTTTGCAAATTTCTGAATGGAAGACTGGTAATTATAACAGGTACCTGAAGTCATGTTTATTTTTTAAAGCATTTACTAAAAATCTACAGGCAATGGAAAACATTTGATTTTATGTGTGTGTGCACATGCAAATTCTGCAGGGATACAGGAGGGCAGCAAGACAAGCGATGGCAGAAAGCATGTCTTTTTAATGATGAGAAACAGAAATGGAAATGATTTAGTCTGGGAAGGCTCACTGTGCTTTCTCTAAGTTCCTTGTATATTGCTAAGTGATTTGCATAGTGCTGGGGCAACCAGGTGCCTGCCCTGCATTCCCAAAGGCCTCTCTTCTAGCTCTTGCTTCTACCTTCTTCTTTCCACTAGGAATATGGTAGTAATTAAGCTAGCAGGAAACACAGAGAACAAAAGACGAGGTGGCAAGCGCTCAAAGTTGTCTCTTACTTTTAACTCCATAAAGATCTGGGGACAGATCTGCCCTGTCAGCTTCTCAGGAGAAGAGTCTGACATTATTTTCTCTCTTCTAGAAAGGAAACCCATTCCAGGGATTATGAATGTTACTCTGTGTCTCAGTCTGAAGTTTAAATCTTTTCAAGCATGTAGTTATTAAGATGCCAAGTTGCCTCACTTAATTACAACCTTTATTATAGTATTGAATACTTTAAATGCACTATTTATCACACCTGAAGAGAGGAGCAGTTCTGCTTTAATGGGCCACTCTCAGTGGGCCATCTATTGATTATCTTCTCTACTGAATTAATTCCTAGTAATCGCCTAGTGAGTAGACTTTAAAGGAAGCTCTTGCTGTGTGTACAAGACTGCAATTGAAGGGATATGATGGGCCTCTTGACAGCAGCAGGGTTTTTTTGCTACAATTTGAACCCACATCCTTAAGGAAGTAAGGCTCCAGGCTCAACTTGTTTCTTCGCTAAGTAAAGGCTATCTGTATTTACAGAGGCCCCCAGAGCAAGACAAACCAGCTCCTTCCCTACAAGTTTATTCTAACCAAGCCCCCTATTGCTCCCTAGTGAAGATCCCTTTTGACACGGAAACAGAGGCTGCTCTACTGAAGGGCCAGACTCAGCAGGAGGATAATGTTTTTGGAGTTTCTACCACGAGCTGGTGTTACATGACATATATGGCCTCATTTCGTTGACTTCAATCCAATCATTGAATGAGTTCTCCATTCAAGAAGCAGACTTCCAAGGACATATTATTATCCAGCTCTTGGATGGTGCTCTCTGAGTTTCAGAGAGGTGATGCATGTTGTTGTCTAAGCAAATAATAGCTGGTAGGTGGTAATTCTGTCTGATTGAAGGAGGAGACTGATTTAGAAAAACAGTATGCTAAACAAGAGAGTCAGGAGGGTGAAGTCCATTGCTGTGACTTTGCCTTTTCCTGGTGCAGGGCAGAGGTCCCTGTAGACCCAGCATCTCTCCAGGGACCTCTGTTCTCTTGTGCTTTTATAAATCCCATTCAGGAGTCACTTTATAGCACTTGGCAGAGCCTGGCCGTCACAGGCACCTCAGCCTATTACAAATGAACTGTCGCCTCTAATTCAATTCTACTGCGGTGCCCAGCAGCCAGTGTAGTGGAATATTTGCAAAGCTGAATAATGAATAGTGTGGTTGGCTGTTTGCTTTCAGACTTCTCTTTCTTGTTCTGGACCATACCCAGGTGGGCTGCTCCCTTCCTTGACCTCCTTTTCCTGAGCCAGCCACAAAGGGAGGCAGAGAGGGGAAGGGGAGGTGTTGGCTCTGGAAACTGAGATGCTTCCACCAAGTCAAGGGTCTGCTCAGCCTACTGCAAAAAGTGGCAGAGTTAGACTTGGCCACCCTATAATGCCTCTAAGTTTGTATTTATGACCTCCAATCTTCTTCTGTGCGTCCTTTTCTCTCTTTGTGGTATCTTATCATAATAACAACAATGATAATTTTTGTTAAATGCCTATTATTTGTAGTTGTTAGGTGCTGTTGAGGGGGATCTGACTCATAGTGACTCTATGTACAACAGAACAAAACACTGTCACTGTGACATGCTCACTGTCTTTGTTATGTTTAAGCCCATTGTTGCAGACACTGTGTCAATCCATCTAGTTGAGGGTCTTTCTTTTTTCCATTGACCTGCCAAACATGATGTCCTTCTCCAGGGATTGGTCCCTCCTACCTACATGTCCAAAATACATAACATGCAATCTAGCCATCCTTTCTTCCAAGGAGCATTCTGGTTGTACTTCTTCTAGAATTGATCTATTGGTTCTTTTGGCAGTCCATGGTATATTCAATATTTATCTCCAGCACCATAATTTAAAAGCATCAATTCTGCTGTCTTCCTTATTAATTGTCCAGTTTCACAACCATATGATGCAACTGAAAATACCATGGCATAAATCAGGTGCACATTTGTCTTCAATGTGACATCTTTACATTTCAGCACTTTAAAGAGGTCTTTTGCAACACCTTTTCCCAATGCAATACATCTTTTGATTTCTTGACTGCTGTTTTTGTGGGTGTTGATTCTATGACCAAGTAAAGCAAAATCTTGGACAACCTTAATTTTTTCTCCATTTATCATGAAGTTGCTTACTGACTCAGTTGCAAGGATTTTTGTTTTCTTGATGTTGAAATGCAATCCATACTGACAGCTGTGTTCTCTGATTTTTCAAATCCTCTTCACTTTCAGCAAGCGGTTAAATGCCTACCATTTATTAAATATTTATTAAGAACCAAGCACTGTGCTTAATGCATGACATATATTATTTCATTGAATCCTGACAGCAACCTGAGTTAGGCATAGTCAACTCATAAACTAACATGAGCCTGTGGTCATCAGCCATTGCTGCACATTATAATCATGCAATGAGTTTAGAAAATGTGGACATTGTTTTAGTTGCCCAAGGGTGGAGTCTGAAAAATAATGGCTCCTAACAGAGGCTGCACATGGGAAAGCATACTGACTCCTGGTCCCACTTCCACAGAGTTTGATTTGGCTGGTCTGGGATGAAGCCCAGGCATTGGGATTTTCAAAGTTTTTCCAGATGAGTTAAATGAACAGCAAGGTTGAGCTCCACTGCACTTGGTTGAATAATTTGCCTGAGAACTATAGAAGTCAGGGAGTAAAGCTGCAATGGCTGGCTGGCTCCCCTTTGTGGGCTCCTGACCATTATCCCTACCCCTTTCACTCATTAGCCCAGCACCAGTAGGGAGCCTTTCATTGTTTACACCTTCATGTTGGTGCATCTTGGTAGCATTTTAGTGTCCTCCCTTTCCTGTTTGTGGAAGGAAATCAACTACTCTCCATGATAAGCATTTTAGGCCCCTGGAGTCTGGCAGAAGTGCTTTGGAGGTTAGAGGGAGCAGGAGCCCTGCTGCTACCATCCACAGCTGCATTTATGCATGACACTAAAGTCATAAGGGCTCAATTGGTAGAGCACTGCCCTGCAGTCTCTGAAGACCTGGGTTTGACCTCTAGCACCACAAAAACGGGAGAAGGACGTGGCAATCCACTCCTGAAGCAATCTTGAAACAATCAGCCCTGTGAATATCACTGTGTTGGACCCTGACTCCATGGCACCTACCAACAACAACAACAAAGTCAGAAATCTTAAGGGTGTCGCAGGGCTTCTAGGACCAGAGCAGAGACTGCGTGTGCTCCAGCCCACAGAAAACACTCTTTAGAGCACTGTGTCTCCTGCTCACTTCATTGTGACAGTTTAGTTACTTTCATTTTGCAACTTAATCCTCACTCAAAGGATTAAACAAAAATTCTAATAGAGTTGATTTTTAAAAAACTCAAAGAAGTCAAAAACAAAACAAATGAAAAAATAAAATAAAACAACCACAAACGCCTCCCATCTCAGTGTTTTAATCTTTTGAAATCTTCCCCACTTAGTGGGAATCTCCACTATGTCTCTTGTTCCATATTTAGCCCCTGGCATGTGTCAACCTACCCATACCCTAGCGCTGACCCTGCTGGGCAGAGACTCCTGATCCTATTCCCAGGCCTGAGTTTGCAAGGCAGCCTCTCAGCAGCTTTGCCTGGGCATGCAGGCCTGTCTTGGCCTGAGAAATCACCGCTTATAGGAAGACACACTGTTCGCTTTCATGCCTGGCTGGCTGTCATTCCCAGCCCCAAATGCTGGCATGTGGTTCCCATTATGCATTTCTAGGAGTTCCAGGGGTGTTGTGCATTGACTCAGGAAGGAACCCCGTCCAAGGGGATTTTAAAGCTCCTGGAGTCTGCACTTTCCTGTGTGTGCCAGGCAGCTCCTGGGGCATGGAAGGAGACAGAAACACAGGCTGCTTTGAGTGTCCTCTGAGAATCACACTGGGCACTGCTCAGGATAGAGGCTCTACGGAGATTATAATAAAAACCTTTCTCTCTCTCTTTCTCTCTTTTTTGCCGTACTGGGGGGTTGAACCCAGGGCCTCGCACCTGCATGCTTTGCAAAGGCTGTATCACTGAACTGCACCCCCAGCCCATTTTTTTACCTTTTGAGACAGGGTCTTGCTAAATTACACAGACTGCCTCTGGTCTCAAACTTGCGATCCTCCTGCCTCTGCCTCCCAAGTCGCTGGGAGAAAACCTCTCTCTTTAGGTGCTATTCCCATCCTTTTCTCTGGGACCCAGACAGAAGTTAGTGGAGAGCTGAGCTGGAGACAAACCAGACAATACGTGTGCTGATTTTGGAGGTTCCCTCCCTTCACTAATGACTAACGTCACCCATCTGGGACTCTTCTCTTTTCTTGATGAAAGTTCTAGGAAATGACTCAGTTCCTCAAATGAGTAGGCCACTGGCCACTCCTGGGGGCCCAGGCTCCAGCTAACCACAGATAAGCATGCCCGCTGCCAACCCTACACACGCCCTTGGAATTCCCCTGTGCTAAAGGAAGCTCTGCCAGCCCATTGCTTCGCCAAGGCTGTACTCTTATAACTCCAGAAAAACTGGTGCAGAAAAGTATATTGGAAGAAGAAATTAGATAAAGAAGCCCAAGCATGCCAGCTACTTTCTTCCAGGAACTCATGACCAAAACCTTGGCATTGCCCTTGGTGGCTCTCCTTCTCTTCCGCCACACATTCCACGAGTCTGCAAATTCTGAAGTTTCAGTCTTCAGAACAATCCAGAGTCTGACCATTTCTCACCACCTCCACTGTTTCCAACCTAGTCCAACACAGCATCCCCTCTTTCAACAGCTCCTACCAGTTCCCTTCTTCTTCCACCTTTTGCTGCTCTATGGCCAAAGTTAAATCAGATCATGTCACTCACCTGCTTAAGATCCTCCCACCAATGGTTTTCCAACTCAATGGATGAAAGTCAAAGTCTTTATAATGGCGAGGAGGCCCTACAAGTTCTGGCCAGCTGGGCTTCTCTGAAGTCTTCTCTTTCTTTCTCCAGCTCATTCTACTTCAGCCACAGGGCACTTGCACTTATTTCCACTGCCACTAATGTTCTTTCTCTAATGTACAAGCATGACTCACTGGCTTTATTTGAATAATTGCTCAATGGTTTTGCATTGAATTCCAAGTCCACAGATTTGACTTTAAGCCTTTGTTTCTCATTCATCAGTTAAATCTATACAAAAGATAGGAAGAAACTGTCCAAAACCTGCACAGGGAGCTCCCTTCTCTTCCCTTCCTTTTCTAAAGTGAGTTTTGTATTTGTTTATGTGTAGGTTATATATCATGGCTCACAGAAGAAATCTGGCCACTTGCTAATAAGAATATCTCAAAGGACTATCCAGATAAACCCTGGGCAAAGTCTGACAACCATTTATGACCACTAAGAACCAACTGAAGTGTGAATTTACTTTGAAAAATGGCTATTAGTAATGAAAATGTCAAGTGAACTCTGACTTTCTATAACCAGAGTAGATGGATTCACCTTTTTACAAAGCTTCAGCATGCAAAATGGGCTCTGATCTTTCACCACGATTAAGACCTATTCCATGCTATGACTGGAAGGAAGCCCATGGTAGCAGTACCCTAGAAAGGAACTTAACTGGTTTTAAATTATGATTTTGGATGTCTCTAAATTATTCTCAGAACCTAGGTAGGGCCAGCCTGACCACTTTAATGTTCTCATTTTCAAATGGGAACATTTCACAGATTGGCTGCAACATAGAGATAAAAAATTCATGCATATATGCAAAGTACACATTTTTGTGCCATCTCAATTCCTGTCTATCTAATGTATGGTTTATCTATGATAAAGCAAGAATAAGTTTAGAAAATGCTGAATCAGTGCCAGCTTGAATTATAGACTCCAAGTTAAGACAGAGTTTAAAACTCAAAGGATCTTAGACTCATCCTACTTTTTACTCGTTAGTTGAGTATGCCTGCATATTTCCTAATTACTTCTATTCCCTCAAAGTCTACACTCTGACAAAGCTTCAGAATTTGGTGCCAGAATTCAAATCTATGTTGGTTTACTTTTGTGTACCAGCTGAGCTTTTAAAGAACAATGGTTCTATATTATCATAGGCCAAGGCAATGAATAAACTCTTGCCCTAGATGATCTCTGCATAAAGGTATTCTACAGTTAGCCATGTATTTAATCACTCATTTACAACTGCATATTCAAAAGAAAGAAAATTTAAAAGGTTTCCACATTCATTTCATACCCTGCCTGCCGCAAATACGACAGTCTTTGATACAGCAGTCTTGCTGCCAACAGAGATTTCTTTGAGAAGGAAGACATACTGTACTCTTTAGGATAAACTATGACAAATGAAAGGGCCAGCTGCTTGCCTCTGGCTGAGCTGAGGGGAGAGGAAAGTTAAATTGTAGTTATTTTTCTATCCATATCTATCTCTCACTTCTTTCTGTTCTTTATTTTTGCCTTTTCCCCTATCTCTTCCAAATAGGGACGAAATCAAATGCAGAAATCAAAGGCACTAAAAATGTAAAACTTGAAAGGAAAGGAGAATCTACATGTAAATACTAGCTTTTAGGTTATTCCAAATCACCTGCTTCCTTGCTTTCAAATTCAATTAGCATCACCAGTTCTGTTACCTATCACGTGCTAGGCCTAATACCAGTCACAAGAAAGTAAGGCAGGACTTCTCTTCCAAGGGACTCATCATGATGTTGAGACACACATACAAGCAATCATTTCATCTTGGAAAATCACTGAAGACATACATAATTGAAAACCAGTCATAGTCTCATAGCTTTAGAAATATTATGGAGTAAGAAGTAAACTGACAATTTCAACTCACTACTAAGAATTAAAACTCTTTAATGGTTCCAGTCTTTTTCCCCCTCTGCTGGAAGGCCTCATTATATAGTTACACTCATTACTAATGTGTGTTATAGTGAAAAGACAGAGCAAGATCAACAAAGGCAACAGACACATAGTGCAAAGTCTAGGGGAAGCCAGAGACCAGCTACAAGGGTCATCTCCAAGTGCAGTCACACAGGACATGCTTAATTTCCCTAAGCAATGAGTTGTGACATTGGTGAGAGGTCATCTGCCAGGGAGGCTCTTTAGAGACTCAGTGTCCTGCTTCCGTATTGGAAGTTGGTATTGTGGGCAGCTTCTGACTGGTACAAGTCAAAACTTCAGACTCCCTGAAGGAAAGCAGATGTTCAGCATAAACCACATTCTTCCTGCAGACAGTTGGGCACTGTGCCCCATTCCTATCAGGTGGGAATGATGGGAACTCACCAGTGAATTCCGAGTTCCCCCATGCCAGCTGTGTGTGACCCTTGATGCCAGCCATGTGGGAACCTTGTAGACAGGACTTACAAAGCGTAGCAGCAGGACCTGTTGTGTTAACTCTTTCCTGCTGAGGACCCAGCTTTCATCCCCAGCACTGCAAAAACGGGAGAAGGATGTGGCAATCCACTTCTGAAGCAATTCCAAAACAATCAGCCGTTGAAAACCCTATGTGCGTCGCTATGAGAGTATGAGTTCCACCGACTTGACAGCCCCTAACAACAACAGCTTAGCTATGCAGTCTGGAGGACAGCAACCAGATGGGATGCAAAGCTATGAAACAATTAGAATCATTTAGGGAAGACATTGTGGGTGCTCAGATTCTCAACTGTTCATTTGTCCACTCATTTCTTCGTGTTGAACATCTGCTATGTGTCAAGCACTCTGTTAGTGGCTATCATTGGTGTAACTTTTGTCTTTTTCTTTCTGCTTTGCCAAAACATTAAGATATAAATTTATGCCATGTAGATTCCAAGTAACTTGGCCATTAATTAACTTCATTGCTATTCTTTTGTGAATGGCACAGAGTTTAACAAAAGCTACACAAAGGGACGGGAGTCAGGTCCCAGCTGCTTGAATGGTTTGCACACACTTTAGAGTAAAAATATGAGAAGGGAAAGGGAAAAAAATCATGAAAATAGAGAAGAACTCTCTGGTGTCTGGGTTGGAAGACAGATTCCTTCCCACACTCTCATTTCAGACAAATGCCCTTAGCAAAATGTGAGTGGGTGATCCTCGTCCTTCTGCTCCACAAGAGCCTTCTCTGCAGCACAGTTTCAAGGATCACTTGTGTGGGCAGCAAGCGTGACTTGGGAGAGAAGCAGTGAGCAGGTTTTTCTATTCTTTCTGCAGATTTTCTATCTCCTTCCCATTTGTCCCTTCTCCTTATCCAGACAACCCAAGATGTAGCTTCCCTTCCCAGTATCTGAGTCCCAGACACATGTAAACTGCAATTTGAATGATAAGGAAAATTTTATTTTTGTAGGGTTTTATGCATCCTTCAATAGGAATTGAAGTGCTTTTATTTCACGGCTTCTTTGAATTTATATTGGAATCTGCTTCCTGATTAAGTTTGACTATACAGAGAACTCCCATTCTGCATTCATTTGCACCCAATGTATATAAGGAATGTGATCACTTCCATCTTTAAGAAAAAATATTTTTCAAAGTTTCTGAAATCCATATGAGGGTGGGTCACATGTTTTCTTTCTCTCTTTATTCTCCTTTTAATTCATATTAAAAGTCATGTTGCATTCTCCAGAGAAGATACATAAATGGCTAGTAAGCATATGAAATTTGTAATTCTACAAAATGGAAGGACATTATGCTAAGTGAAATAAGCCACTCACAAAAAGGCAAATGTAGTATGTTTCTATTTATATGAGGTTCCTAGACTAGTCACCCCCATATGTCTGTCAGTTTGCCGCACTGTGGGGGCTTGTGTGCTGCGATGAGGCTGAAAGCTATGCCACTGGTACCTCAGATATGAACAAGGTTACCTATGGTAGGCAGGTTTTCAGCTGAGCTTCCAAACTAAGACAGACTAGGGAGTAGGACCTGGCGAACCGCTCCCGAAATAACTAGCCATTTAAAACCCTATGAATAGCAAAGAAACACTGTCAGATATAATGTTGGAAAATGAGCCCCCCAGGATGGAAGGCACTCAAAAGACCACTGGGGAAGAGCTGCCTCCTCAAAGTAGAGTCTACCATGATGACAGAAATGGAGTAAAGCCCCAGGGACCTCCATTTGAGGATGTGGCACTACTCAAAATGAGGAGAAACAACTGTAAACATCCATTAATAACTGGAACATGGAACATACATAGTATGAATCTAGGAAAATTAGAAATTGTTAAAAAGAGAAATGGAGTGCATAAACATTGACATTCTAGGCATCGGTGAGGTAAAATGGACCGGCATGGGCCATTTTGAGTCAGATAATCCTATGGTCTACCATGCTGGGAATGACAAACTAAAGAGAAATGGGGTTGCATTCATCATCAAAAAAGACATCTCAAGATCTGTTTTGAAATACAATGTTGTCAGTGGTAGAATAATATCCATATGTCTATAAGGAAGGCCAGTTAATATGACTATTATTCAAATTTATGCACCCACCACTAAGGTCACAAATGAAGAAAGGGAAGATTTCTACCAGCTTCTGCAATCTGAAATAGATCAAACATGCAATCAAGACATACTGATAATCACTGGGGACTGGAATGCAAAGGTTGGAAACAAAGAAGAAGGCTCAGTAGTTGGAAAATATAGTCTTGGTGACAGAAACGAAGCTGGAGATCGTATGATAGAATTTTGTCAGACCAATGACCTTTTCATTACAAACACATT
Organism: Pedetes capensis; assembly: GCA_007922755.1. Taxonomy (NCBI): domain Eukaryota; kingdom Metazoa; phylum Chordata; class Mammalia; order Rodentia; family Pedetidae; genus Pedetes; species Pedetes capensis. The sequence goes on from VMDO01003944.1 coordinate 50,818, forward strand.
TTTTCAACATCATAAACAGAGACTATACACATGGGCTTCACCAGATGGAACATACAGGAATCAAATTGACTACATATGTGGAAAGAGACGATGGAGAAACTCTATACAAAATGTCAAAACAAGACCAGGTGCTGACTGTGGATCAGACCATCAACTTCTCATATGCAAGTTCAAACTGAAGCTGAAGAAAATTAGAACAAGTATACGAGAGCCACGGTATGACCTTGAGTATATCCCACCTGAGATCAGAGACCACCTCAAAAATAGGTTTAATGCATTAGACACAAATGATAAGAGACTTGACAAATTGTGGCATGACATGAAAGATATCATTCAAGAAGGAAGCAAAAAGTTCTTAAAAAGACAAGAAAAAAAGAAAAGACCAAATTACATGTCAAAAGAGACACTGGACCTTACCCTCGAACGTCAAGCAGCTAAAGCAAAAGGAAGACATGATGAAGTTAAGGAACTAAACAGAAGATTTCAGAAGGCAGCTCGAGAAGACAAAAACAAATACTATAATGGCATGTGCAAGGAGCTGGAGGCAGAAAACCAAAAGGGAAGAACACACTCTGTGTTTCTCAAGCTTAAGGAAGTGAAGAAAAATTCAAGCCTCAAGTGGCAGTAGAGAAAGATTCTACAGGGAAAATATTAAATGATGCAGGAAACATCAAAAGAAGATGGGAAGAATACACAGAATCATTATACAAGAAAGAATTGGTAGATGACCAACCATTCCAAGAGGTTGCATATGAAGAGGAACCAATGGTGTTGAAGGACGAAGTGGAAA
>VMDO01003944.1:51707-133769 GCA_007922755.1 Pedetes capensis
GAACTGGTGAAACACAAGGCTCCAGGAATTGATGGGATACCAATAGAGATGTTTCAACAAACAGATGCAGCACTGGAGGTGTTAACATGTTTGTGCCAACAGGTTTGGAAAACAGCTACTTGGCCAACTGACTGGAAGAGATCCATATTTGTGCCTATTCCCAAAAAAGGGGATCCAACTGAATGTGCAAACTATTGGATAATATCATTAATATTGCACACAAGCAAAATTCTACTAAAGATCATTCAGAAGTGACAGCAGCAGTATATAGACAGGGAATTATTGGAAAATCAAGCAGGATTCAGAAGAGGGTGGGGAACCAGGGACATCATTGCTGATGTCAGGTGGATATTAGCTGAAATCAGAGAATATCAGAAAGATGTCTATCTATGGTTTACTGACTATGCAAAGGCATTTGATTGTGTGGATCATAATAAATTATGGATAACACTTCAGAAAATGGAAATACCAGAACACCTAATTGTGCTCATGAGAAATCTGTACGTGAACCAGGAGGCAGTTGTTTGAATAGAACAAGGAAACACTGAGTGGTTTAAAGTTGACAAAGGTGTGCACCAGGGCTGTATACTTTTACCCTATCTTTTCAATTTATACGCTGAGCAAATAATCCGAGAAGCTGGACTTTGTGAGGAAGAACGCGGCATCAAGACTGGAGGAAGACTCATTAACAACCTGCGTTATGCAGATGATACAACTCTGCTTGCTGAAAGTGAAGAGGATTTAAAACATTTACTAATGAAGATCAAAGATCATAGCCTTCAATATGGGTTATGACTAAACATCAACAAAACAAAAATCCTTACAACTGGGTCAGCACACAACTTCACAATAAATGGAGAAAGATTGAGGTTGTCCAAAATTTTGCTTTGCTTGGCTCTATAATCAACACCCATGGAAGCAGCAGTCAAGAAATCAAAAGATGTATTGCTCTAGGAAAAACTGGCAAAAGATCTCTTTAGAGTATTGAAAAGCAAAGATGTCACATTGAAGATGAAGATGCGTCTGACTCATGCCATGGCATTTTCAGTCGCATCATATGGTTGTGAAAGCTGGACATTGAACAGGGGAGACAGAAAAAGAATTGATGCTTTTGAATTGTGGTGCTGGAGATGTCTATTGAATATACCAGGGACTGCCAAAAGAACCAACAGATCTGTCCTAGAAGAAGTGCAACCAGAGTGCTCCTTGGAAGCAAGAATGGCCAGACTGCGTCTTACATATTTCAGACATGTTGTCAGGAGAGATCAATCCCTGGAGAAGGATATCATGTTTGGGAGAGTGGCAAGTCAACACAAAAGAGGAAAACCCTCCACCAGATGGATTGACACAGTGTCTGCAACAATGGTCTTAAACATAAATAAGATCGTTTGCCTGGCACAGAATTGGCAAGTGTTTTGATCTGCTGTACATAGGGTTGCTAGGAGTTGGACTCGACTCAAGGGCACCTAACAACAAGAATAAGACTAGTCAAATTCATAGAGACAGGAAATAGAATGGAAATCAACAGGGGTTGGCAGAAGGGGGAATGGGTCATTTTTGTATAATTGGAGGAGAGTTTCAGTTTGGGAAAATGGAAAAGTTCTGGACCCAGGCATGGTGGTGTATACCTGTAATTCCAGCACTTGGAAGCCTAAAGCAAAAGGACATGAGTTCAGAGCTATATAGTGAGCTCAAAACCAGCCTGATCTACATAGTGAGACTATCTCTTAATTAATTAATTAATTAATTAATTAATTAATTAATTAATTAAAATTCTGGAAGTGGTGGATGGTAATGGTTGCACAACCATGTAAACGTATTTAATGCCACTGAACTGCGTAGTTAAGAATGGTTAAAATGGCAAGCTATGTATTATGCATATTTTACTACAATTTTTAAAATGACAAAAAGCCAAGTTACAGTCAGGGCTGCCTGAGCAATCCTGCATGTTTCCCCACTGATACTTGGCCTTTCTCAAAAGGATTTCCTCTCTCTTTCCTCACCTGTTTTTCATCCCAGCTTCGTCTCTCTGCCCTGGTGCTTTTTGTACTCTTCCCTCTTGCTACTTGCAAAACTCTCTCTAAGGACAGGCTCTGCTGCAGTCAATGATCTTTTGTAGCTATTTGAAGCAAGATGAGAACTGTCCCTGGTGAACTGTCATTTAAGGCTTATCTCTAATTGAAAATGTAGGGTTGTATTTCCTGGTGAAAGTGGTCTTCTGCCACCCCTAAAATCTCTCTGCTTCTCGAATTTATGTGCATCCACAGAGGACTGATGCTCTTGCCACAGATCCAATCAAGGAAACATAAGTCACCATAGGTCTCTCAAGAAGACAAGGATTTAATATAGGAAGGAAAGTGTCCAAGCTGGAAGAGTCCTAACAAAGATAGGGGTGGAGGGAATATCACCCCCCCGGAGTCCAGCCACTGCCGTCTACCCCTTGAACCCCTGTAGGAACCTACTTGTCTTGTGGCTGTGTCCCTGTTGCCTACTCTGCGCTTCAGAAGCCGGCAGTCATCGGCCACTGCACTGGAGGGTCTTTTTGTTGCCTTTGTCACTTCTGCAGCAGTGAGCTATAGATGGTGGCTGCCTAGGCTGCAGCCAGGAAAAGAACCCCTCTCCCTGCCTGCTGCTGTCACACAGCGCATCTCATGGGTGGACTCTACGCTGGATCCTGCTGGCAAGGGAGTCCGAGAAATGTAGTTGACGTGTTTCTCGCCCTTGTGATTCCAGGAGAGCACAGAAAGGTAGGTGCTGTGCACAGCTGGCGATTTCCTGCACGGAGCCAGTGGTGAGTAGCAGTTGAAAGGAGCCCTTCACACAGACGGGCTAACCTCTGCATGATGAGACAGGCCCAGCCTCTGGAAGGACCGTGGCTCCTGTATCACACAGGCGTGTCTTACCCCGTGATGTTGAGCAATCATAGCAACAGCCATTCCGTAGCGCCTTGCAGAAGCCAAGTGCTCGGTAAAGTGGTTTCAACCTCTCACCATCAAGCCTGGGAAGGAAGTTTTGTAATTTCCATTTTACAGATAAGGGAGGACAGGTTACAGAGCAGCTAAATGGTGGGGCTGGAATTCAAACACAAGTACAACCATCTACTGTCACGTTTAACCCAAGGGAGCTTCAATTTCCAATTTACGGGTAGTTGGGACTCAATGGGATCCTGGGTATACATCTGAAGGGCTCTACTTCTATTTCCTTATCCCCTGGAGGGTTGCATTTGCCTCTTTCCACTGAGTCCTGTTTCCATTGAGCGCTTCTGCCAAGGGCAAGCGCCCTGTGGTTTCCCTCCCCTCTGGACCTGCACCCTGATCTGCAGAGCAGGTGCCAGTCAGTATCCCTGCTGGTCCAGTTCTGGGCCACAGACCCAGTCCTGGGCCTAAGGGAAAAGTCAGAAGACTGACAGTTGTTTATGCCACTGGGTAACTTCTCATTACCACCTGCCTCGGTTTCCACAAGCTGCTCTAATAAAATAACCATAAACTTGGTGGACTAAAAAATAGAAATCTATTCTCTTCTAATCCTGGAGGCTGAAATCTAGGTGTCAGCAGGGCCCTGCTCTCTGTAGGGGAGACTCCTTCCTTGTATCTTCCTGCTTCTGCTGGCTCCAGGCATTCTTCCAAGGCTCTGCCTTCATCGCCACATCACCTCCTTTTCTGTGTGTCTGTCTCACCTCCCTCTACCTCATTTTTTTAAGGCTACTTCAATGGCATTTTGGGATAACATGGATAATACAGAATGACCTCTTCTTCTCAACTACTTTAACATAATCACATCTGCAAAGGCCCTTTTCCAAAGTAAGGTAATATTTCCAGGTTCCCGGGATTCAGATGTCGTCATGGTCATATCTTTGGGGGTACCATTCAGTCCACCCCTCCATTCTTAGGCATTATTCTGTCTCCTTCTGCCAGGAGCCCAGCTTTGGATCAGAGACTTCCTGTTTCATTCTGCAGCATCTTTTCTCCAATATTTTCTGGGCAAGTGCCACTGAAAAGGTAGGAAATCTTGTAACACATATTAAAAAGTTGGATATTTACAAAGTGCGGCATGGTTGCCTTCCTTATTTGCACAGTTTAACTCAGTCCGGCATCATTTCCAGTGTAGTCGCGCAGCATTCCAAGGAGCTCTGTGATCAGAGGTGTCTGAAATTCCCACCCTGTCCCCCATGCAAAGGAACTACTCACATGGGTCTCTTTCTGGAGCTCTGCCCTGCACAAAAACACAAGAGAAGCTGCTGCAACTAATATATTCCTTTCTGGACCTGGTTTCACTAAAGTGTTTCTTCGGGTTTCCTCGTAGTTTCTGAATCTCATCACGTTAATCCCGTGATGAAATTTCCAGGATTCCCACATTTAAACTCCCTGCCCGCCACCTCAGGAACCATTCCCCACACTTTCACTTCCCATGCTGTCATTAATAAAAACGTGGAGCACAGTGGCGGACAACTCGGTGACCCCTCCCTGCCAAGGAAGAAAGGGGGTGATTATTCTTTCCTGCGGGATTTAGGCGGAGGGTTTTCCACTCTCTGAAACCTCAGTGGAAAGATGTCCGGCCAGGTCAACTCGCAGAGAAGCCCCCTGTCCTCCGAAGCTCGCCTCCTCCCAGGGGGTCCGTTCCACCCGTGGCCAGCCTGGCAGGCTCAAGCACAATCTCGCTCGCCACGCTCCTCCCGCCTCAGTAGCGTCTTCATTCACTTCTCACAGGGCTGGCCGGACTTCGCATCCCTCCACAGGACTGAGCTGGGTGTAGCATCCCTAAACACCGATGAATAACTTCCACACACAAGCATTTTCAATTTTGCGGATTTTTTTTTTGATAGATTTTTATTTGATCCTGAAAACAAACCAGTGAGGTGGTTGGGTAGATGTCCTCAGTTTCATTTTACAAATTGAGAAAATGGTTAGACTGTGATACATGTCGTACCAAATCAACAGCCTGAAAAACCAGGGCAGGAATTCTGGCTATGGAGGGAGCTTGCTTTCTGTTTCTGGACTTTTCCTCTTCTCTTTTTTCTCTTCCCTATCTTTCCTTCTTTATTTTTTCATCTTTTTTGCTATCCTTACCCCAGCTCGGTTCCCTACCATGTGTTTCTATCATATTCTTTCTTCTATCTATCCTACACTTGAGACATTCTACTGGCTTTACTATTTGCTGTGTGATCTTGATTATATTCTTAACCTCTCTGTGTTTCAGATTCCTGATCTGAAAAGAAGGATAATACTAATCCTCATTCAGTGGTATGGTGGAGATTGGATGAAAATAGGGCAATGAGAGGAGACAGAGAAAGAGAGAAGAAGAGAGAGAAATGAATAGATTAATGGTCTCTGACATTTGGTTGGCAATCAGCAGACATTTCTTTGCTCCACTTTTTTAATGGCCCAGACTCATAGCTAAGACTGTACATGTTCGTCCCCCATTCACCTGTGTCATCCTTATCGTAGAAGTGTTGGGTTTGATTTATCAGGAGGCCCTGGCTGTGCTTCTGTGTCTATGAGCCGTGGCCGAATGAGAGAAGCCTGATAGATGTGGTGGGAGTGATTAATAGCAACCTGTCTCCAGGGCTCCGAGAGTAGCGAGTGAGACGCATTGCCCCGACTGCACTTCTCATTCTGTATTGTCATCTGCAGCTGTTCGGCCAAGCTGAAGCCCTGCCACCACAGCACGGTGACTGGCTGCAAGCCCTGGATTTCCTGGGTCACCAAGACAGATTTTCTGAGTGGAAGAGAAATGGATCCAGGGCATTGTTATTTACCCAGAGCAGAGCATGGGCACAGGGTGTGTGAACACCTTGCACTTCCACCCTTGACTGACTTTCCAAAGTTTAAACCAGAGAAGTTACAGCAAAGGCACACTCATGCAGGGACACCCAGTATCCGCAACACCATGATCTGGAGATTTCTGCGTAAGAAATTCATCAGGGAGGCTGCATGTCCAGGAGTGACAGAGCCATGACAGAGAGATGTGCCTCGGTTCACATGTCGTGGCTGCTGACCTTCACCCATGTTCTGCAAATGAAATAGCATTATTCTGCAAAGCCTGGCTCTTACCAGGTTCTAGTCTGCAGATTCCTAAGCCCTATTGCAAGGAGGATTCAACAGAAAGAAACTTGGGATGTACCATCGTGACCTACTGAAGTTAGGGTTTTCTTCCCTGACCTTCTTGTCTTGTACATTGCTAGCAGAGCATTTGCTGATTCCATTCAAGGGAAAAGTGATGGTGACTGTGTGCTACTCTTCTCCAGGCCAGTTCTTAAATCCGCACTCAGTGCTTCTGGGACTGTGAGCTGTCAGGAATGGGGAAGTCAAGGTCCTGCCCTGCTGGGCTAGCCTCCCTGATCTCAGTCTATCAGTAGAGTTTGAAAAAACACCACAATTCCTATTTAAAATTACACAGTTAGATGATGTTTCTCTTGGCTTCAAGTATAAAGGCTGGTTCCCAGAGCCAGTCTTTGGCAAAACTGAGATGTATGAAGTTGTTTTTCCTTTTCCTTCTAACAGTTCCAGCATCCCTCTTAATCACTTTTTCTTTTGATCCCTCTCCAAGTTCCCCAAGACTGCTTTCTTCCTTTGCCTCATCCACTTATAAGTCCTGAAGATCTGAAACATATTTTCTACATCTCTTAAGTGGTTGATAAAATCTAGAGCAGTGCTTCACAACTACAAACTGCATATGAATCTTCTATACTCTTTGTATTAGTCCTTTTCTGTTCCCATAACAAAATACCTGAGGCTTGGTAATTTGTAGAGAAAAGAGGTTTATTTAGCTCCAAGTTCTGGAGGCCGATCTTTCAAACAACATAGCACTTGTTCTGGTGAGGATCCTGTCACATCAGGGTGGATTCATCATGGTGGGATCTCACATACGAGAAATGAGAGGGAGAGATCACATGGCAAGACAGGAGAGCAGGGAGGTGTCCAGCTTGTTCTTATTTCAACCCTATTGAAGAACTAACTAGGGTCTCAAGAGAAATACATCAATTCTCTCCCAAGACAGCAGTCTCAACAATTACTTCCCACTAGGTCCCACCTGTTAAGCTTTCCACTGCCTTTCAACTCCAGAAAGAAAAAACTGTCTCCTTTACCTCTCTGGTTTAGGGAAGTTTGTGTGTGTGTGTGTGTGTGTGTGTGTGTGTGTGTGTGTGTGTGTGTGTGTGTCTGTGTGTGTCCTTTATTCCCAAATATCTAGTTATGTCTTTGTTCTCTGTTCAGATCATGCAATTTGATTAATTTTCTTGCTCCAAAATTTTAAATTAATTCCTCAAGTTTCTGTTTTCATTGTCTGATGACTCACCATAATAAATACCAATATCTACTTTTAGAAATTTGTCTTCTCTCAAGATATCCTAATGTCTTGTTTTGGTAAAGATCAGTCTCATTTAAATTAAATATCTTACCAAATTTGTTTCTCTACTTTGAGTCTGGGACCAGAGAAGGTGCCCTGGTTTCTGCCTAAGTCTTACCTACCACTGCAATGCAAGGCAATTAGTGAACTGTGGGGAGAATCGATTTGCTGAAGAAGCTCAAGGGCAAAGATGGAACTCACTGGAGAAGCAGAATTGCACCCACAACCAGGCCCAGGACCACAGCCTTAGTACTAAGTGATGCAGATGGGTCCTTATCTCAGCCTTCCACCAACTCAATTACAAAACCATGAGGAGGGTCAGGCTGTGGGCAGGTACAAAAGGACTATTTTCATGAACGATTCTTGCTTTGATACCTTTTTATCAGACTGGAATGTGTAAAAGAGAGGGGTCCCCCCCATCTCTCCCGCCATGGCCCTAGAAGAGGGGCTTTCCAAATCCCAGTCATACAGAGGCTACAGCAGACATGCCCAGGGAAGGTGGAGCAATGCCTGTCAGGTTTGAAGGCCACCCTGCATGGCGTTGGGAGGACAGCAAGGGCAGGGAGGTAGGGGACAGAAAGGAGGTGCATAACAATGCCCCAGAGGGGCTGACCAATTTCAGTCATGATCCAAGATGAGAAACTCTCTTAGAACCTTCCAAGAATATTCTGAGAGCGATAGCAGAAAGGGAGATTTTGCAGGGATTAAGGCTTTGTATTAACCAATAGGGAAAAAGCCTTGGGGTGTGAACTGAATTTATTCAAAATCCAGTGTGGTGAGGCCCTGTGGTTAAGCTAAGTGGTTCAGAGTCTCCACCTACTTCAGAGCAGCGCTTGGTCTTTCTTATGGAGCTTCAATGGGTGGTTTCCTGTCTATCTGAGGAAAGGATTCCTAGGCTAAATGCCCTGCCCAGATGCTCCCACAGGCGCGGCCAGCAGTGAGCTTGTCAAAGAGCCAGGTGCTAGGCCAAGGCAGTTACGTCAAAGAGGGGATTCCCCGGGTCTGAGGCCTTCAAAGCTCAACAGCTCTAAGTGCTGATGAAGTCCGACTCCCTGGAAACACGGAGGCCACCAGGGACTGTTGTAGAAGTGTTTACGGCAGGAAGAGGAAATTTGGGAGAGTTGTTGAGATGCCTGGAAGAAATGATGATGGCTCAGGCTATGGCCTCATCGGCTATTTTAACCCAGGGATTAAGAAACCATTGCTCAGCCTCCCAGGCTCACAGTGCTCCAACTCAGGCCCCATCACCAGCTGGACTCTGCAGCTCTGAATGTCCCCAGGGAAGGAGGACATTTCTACATTAACCAGAACCCAAATCAGAGACCTTGTTCTACCATGATTGAAATGTTCCAAGTAATGGGATTTTGAATAAATTAGTTATTCATCACGGAAGAGGTATTATAGATAAATACCATACCTCATTGCTATTCTAAGCTGTCCACCAGTCATCTCTTTTAAGGAGAAAAATAGAAGAATTAATGTGATTCTGAACAGTGATCTGCTTAATGATTTCAAGGTTTTTATCTGGAGAGGATTTCAATAAACTACTTTAAAAGGAGTGGAAGGCAAAAAAAAAAGTGTGAAGGGCTCATGTAATTGCTGAAAGGTTGGTTCTCTAGGGCGAGAAATCAACAAAAAGGGTGAATGTTATGGGAAGATTTTTAAGTACTTATTCAGGAAAACTAAATAGAAAATCAATCAGGAAAATAAAAAATTCATAAATCCAATTGCTTCTAATTGGCTTAGAACATAGCATAGAATTCAAATGTTTGCCAGTGAACAGCTCACTCTCTTGAAATTATGACTCTTATCACAGGAGAGAGTATTTGGGTTACGTTTCTTTTTCTGTCAAAGAGAACTCATCAAGACCGAAGCAATCCTTCAAAAGCTCAAGCTGAAAAACTTCTTATCTTGGCCATTTATGGAGAAATTGCAACTAAAGATGTGCTCAAGCTAGAGAAGAACAGATTTTCATTTCAAGTCTTTAAACATCTATTAAGCCCCTACTACATGCATAGTGCTAGACTGGGCCTCATGGGAGAGACACACAGAAAAAGCTAAGGTTCCTGAGAATTCATAGTTTTGAAGGGGAAGTGGATGTGTGCCTGATTACCTATAGGACAAGACTAATGCAATGAGTACTTAATAACAGAAACATTACTGCAAAACGTGAGAAGAAAGAGCACAGATTTCTGATGGAGGGAATCTGCCAAATTTTCTTGGAGGAAGTGAAATGTTTTTCAAGGGGTAAGAAGATATTCCACACAGAAAGAAAAAGAAAAAAATGCTTTGAGTGAATGTCCAGTGGAAACGTGAGCTAGACTTGGGGAATGCACAGTATTTTCTAATTTACAGTTCATGGTGAAAGCCGGAAGAACATGACATGAACACTTAGCACCATAATCTCCGCCTCTCTACCTCCCACTTCTGTGGGCATTCAGCCTTCATTTCTCTTGTAGGAGTGAGACTATTCCAGTAAACATATATGTCTCAGTAGGTTACCTATCCCAGGGAGTATTATTAAAATTTTTCTTTTTAATTTTTGGTGTGTATTTGTTTAAGGAATGGAACTCAAGATATGGGAGTATTCATAATTTAAATAATGACAACTTTAGGAAGCTGCTGGTCTTTATTTTCTTTTCTTTATTTTGATCATTTTCAACATTCCAAAGCTTCCCCAGGGTTTGCTTTTATAACCGGCACATGAGGAAAGAACCCCATTATTTTCTAACGTGTAAACTTTCTCTGGTGGAGGGAGTCCAGGCACCTGAGTGAAGATGGTGTTTTTAGTCTTGGAGTTTAATTCCCGCTTTGCCTCTTGGCGCAGTGGCTGGGGCAAGCTGCTCTGCTTCTCAGAGGCCGAATTTCCGTGAGTGCAAACGGGAAGTGACTGCAGATCATCAAGCCCAGAGCAGGGCAGCTGATGTCCCCTGTAAGCAAGGTCATCCGTGGTACAGATGCAGTAGAAGTGATTTGCCAAAAGGGCCCAGGGAGGTGGGATGTCCCCTGAGCAGCTGCAGGTGTCACTATGGGGACCTTCTGCCCTCTGTCTCAGAGGAGCTTCTACACCCATCCCCCACTGCCGGGAGGACCCCACACCACCTCTCCCCAGCCAGTTACTCCACTGTTCAGATCTCAGAGGAGGATGGGACCTCACCAACTGCAGACCAGGTGGAGTCTGATCTCTTCTCCATCTCAGGGCAACTTCTAACTTACCAGCATTCAGTGTCTGTCCTCCTTGCTAAACTGAAATTCACAAAGGTAAGTTGTTCGGTGCCGTGGAGCCTGTGTCCGACTCAGCAACCCTGTGTACTTCAGGCAAAACACTATTATCATGCTTCTCTGCTATTCATAGGGTTTTCAACGGCTGATCTTTTTTGGAGGAGTGGGTTGCCTGGTCCTTCTCCCAAGGCTACAGCACTTGGTATTCCCAGGTGTCTGCCATCCAAGTACTAAGCCGGCCTGTCCCTGCTTAGAACTTCAGAGATCTGATGGGACCAGAGGTCGCAGTGGTAGACTACAGGGACAAAGGTAAGTACCAGATCAATATGGCTCACTGCCTGGCCTGTGGTAGATTGCCTCAACTATTCTTGGCTGAATTTGTAAAGGAAAAGAAAAGAGGGAGTTTGGAAGGAGGCAAGGAGAGGGGAGGAAAGATCCTGTTAAAATGCACTGCATTACAACCAAATAGCCCATCTAGAGGAGTGAAGGATGGCATGTTCAGACAAAGGTGGCAGGTGCTAAGGAAGAGTCAGAAGTAGCTCTCATTAATATGCTATGATCTTTCTGAAAGAACAAAAAGGCAGCACTGGGGCTCACTCATTCCTACATGCGTCAGCTTTGCTTTCAGTGCTATTCTTGCTGATGTTTAAATGCCAACATCAGGACCCCTGGGGCCCCATGAACGGCACACAGTAAATTCCCACAAACTGACACTCTTCTACTGCTCAAGAGAGAGCAGTATCATAATATCATGGACCTGCTTTGCAAACTGGTCATCTTTTACTAAGTAGGGTAGATGAATATTTTAAAATAGTCTTCCAGGAAAATGTGGTAGAATATTCCATCATAAAACATTTTGCTTCTGTTTGCAATTCAAAATATTTCATGAGGTCTGCGAATGGAGAATTTGGATGGTTCTTTTCATTTTTACAGGTAGGGAGCCTTGGCAAGGGTAGACTGAATTTACACAGAGATGAGGAGGCAGTAATAGGAGCTTAGTGTTGGGATTTAGTATTCAATTCAATGCAAGGAACATCTATTAAGCACTTTTGGGGTTGGGCATCTTAAAATAATAGCAAGTGTCAGATACTATATATTAATAATTAAAATATGTTATGCAATTATGGTGCAAGGTAATGATTTATCTTATTTAATTCTATCACTTCTATAGTTGATGGTTTATTACTGTTACTCTGATTTCCAGATGCCTGCAGCTGTACCACTGTGGCGTCCTATCCCATCAGATCTTGGAAGCGAAGCAGGGTTGGGCCTGGTTAGTAGCTGGATGGGAGACCGCCTGGGAACACAAGGTGCTGTGGGCTTTGGAGATGGACCTGGCAACCCACTCCCCAAAACAGCCACTGAAAACTCTACGAATAGCAGAGAAGCATTGACAATAGTGTTTTGCCTGTTGTGTGGAGGGTCGCTATGAGTCAGACAACGACTCAACAGCATGTAACAACAACAAATTTCTAGATGGGGAGCCAGCCATAGAGATTAATTTTTAAAAATAAAATATAAAAACAAAGAAAACCTCTGTGCCCAGGTGCTTATAATTATTAAGTAGTGAAACCAAGAATCCAAGGGGACAACTACTTCCCCAGCCTGTGCCCTTTGGTACTGAGGGAAGCGTTGGGTGGGTGGCAACGGGAGGGAAGAGGTACAGTGGGAGACAATCCTATCCTTGAGAAGCTTGCAGCCGTTGAGGTGCTTCGTAGCAAAAACTAGGACTTTTGTCATATTTATAATACTCCATTGTAAACTTAGAGTCTTCTTTTTGCAACTGGAGAGAAGTCTATTGTGCCTCGTATGTATCATTCCTATAATCTTCTGTCCATCTGATCCTGCCATTGTGGCCACAGTGGATTGGACCATAAATATAAAGGAAGGAAAGCAGTTTCTTTTTGTTCGTGTTTTGAAACAGTCACACCACGCAGTGCAGGCTGGTCTTGAACTTGCGATCTTCTTGCCTCTGCCTCCCAAGTGTTGAGATTACATACAGCCATGCACCACCAAAACTGGTGAGAAAGCACTTTTTAGGCAGAGAAAATAGCCTTTTGGAGGTTTCTGAGGTAACAGTTCCCAGAAACGGAGAAAAGAGTGATGTGAAAGGAAAGAGAGACAGATGGATGGTCAGAGAAGGAAGAAGGGGTGAGCAAGGTTAGGCCCAAACATGTAGTCTAGCTTTTCAGTCCAATACTTTGGTAACTTTTGAAACTTTGTTCTTTAAATATTTATTCAATATTTGTTTAAATGAGAGGCAGCGCTATGCCTGGGGAAGGGGGAGGAGAAGTATGTTCTGCTGTCCTAATTTAGCTCTGACCTTGAACATCATATACAACTCAGTAAGGCAGAGGGTGTGTGGTAAAGAGGACCTACCTACTCCATATTATCCCTCTTCGGCTACCTCAGATCTCATTGTAACCAGCTCTGTTGTTTCTCCAGCATACCCTTTGAGAGTCTCATTTCCCCACTCACTTCCAAGTGTCTTAAGCTTTCCAAAAACACTTGGGGATCTGTGAGAGGAGAAATGATTTGGTGCCATGTTACATGTTGGTGTTTCTTATAGAAGGTGCTCCAGGGGAACTGCTCCAGGCCTGTTTTTGGTATGTTCCTGAGACAAAGAGAGATTATTGGAGAGGGTTAAGTTCATGATCACAGAGGACATTGACCAGGACACCTGGAGCCACTACAGGTGTTAAATGGAAGTGATGTGGTTTGTATTCTAAAGAGATTTCCCTGGAGGCAGTGGAAAGAACCCTGTACTGGCCATGATTGGTGGGAGTGGAGTACTGAGGACAAGAGGGTAGACAATATGAGACCCCCTAATCTCACCCCCTCTTCCCAAATGTCCAGCTCTAATGTTTTTCTTTCTTTTCCTTTCCTTTTCTTTCTTTTTTCTCCTTCCTTCTTTCCCTCCCTCCTTCCTTCCTTCCACAGTTATCATTGTCATTATAATTGCCTTCATCATCTTAATTTGTAGCGTCCAGTACAAAATGAAAATGCAGAGTCTCTTAAGAATTTCAAGACAAAGCCAATGAGTGGGGAGCACTTCTGAGCTCAGGGCCCTGTGCTGCTGCATAGTTGCATGCCAGTGAAGTCATTCTGTTAGTAGTCATACATTGCCTGTCCCAGAATTTTCTAGAGTAACTTAACTCTTTCCTGTTTCAACTTCTTCGTTTACACCTTGGCTTCACTCTACCTTTTTCTGCTTTATACAATCTGCTTACTGCTTTCTTTCTGTATATCACATGGCTTCTGTTCTTGCTATTGACTGATGATTGTCTTTGATTATCTCATTTTAGACCCCACACAAGACAAAGTCTGAAAATTGAAATAAATACTATTTAGGAGAAATTGTTTTTGTTAGGACAAGCACTATCAATAACTAATCTCAAGGTTACAAGCCAACTTTGGCTCAGACATTTACTCCTGGCCAGGCTGGGAGGGGCACATGGATAGATGGGAGTCCTACATAGAGGAGGCACAATTACATCATCAACTCCTCCCTGATAAAAAATATAGAGATTAGTCCATGTCTAGGCTCTAGAATTATAAAGAATTATAAGGAATATGATAGAGTGTTTCTTCCTGAACTGAAAGGGTTTATAAACTTATTGGGGAATATCTTAGTCTGTTTTCTGCTGCCATAACATAACATCTGAAACTGAGAAATTTATAAAGAAAAGAAATTTATTTGACTCACTGTTCTGGAGGCTGCCAAGTCCAACAGCACATGCTGGCATGTGGTGAGAGTCATAGAGCTGCATCACCCCAGGGTAGAAAGTGGAAGGGCAAGTGAGCAAGGCAGAGACATAAAGGGTGAAGGGCCAAATTTCCCTTTTATGGAGCCCCCCCCCCCATGATGATTTAGGCACTCTTGCAATAATAGCATTAATCCATTCAGGGGTGCATAGCTCTTATGACCTAATCACCTCTTAAAGGCCCCACCTCTTAATACCATCACAATGGTAATTAAATTTCAACATGAGTTTTAGAGTATCCGTTCAAACCACAGCAGGGAAAAATCATGCTATGCAGCACCTGTCAGGACTGTGATAATGCGATAGGGACCTGGCAGGTCATACAAGCAGGCAAACAAAAGTGGGAAGCTGTGGGCAGACCCATTAAGACCAGAGACCACCAAGATGGTGACAAATCTGACCTAGAACTAAACCTGAACCTCATTATACCTCATTATAATGCACTATCGTAGTAAAAATCTCTGCCTAGCTGATAAACTGTAACATAAATATAGGTTCATTTTCAGCCATATGTAAACTGGCCCATATTCATTGCAAGTCTCCTCCCTTTCCTGGAAAAGTCATGAGTATTCCATCCCTTGTGCATAAAATGATTGTATACCTCCACGCGTGGGCTACTGTTCCTGTAGGGTACCCTGCTCTACTCCTTTTTGGTAATGAACTTTCACTTTACTTTTGCTTCAGAACTGTCCATGTCTAAATTCTATCCTACACGAGACAAAGGACTCACCCAGCTGGTGATAACAAGAAATGCACCTCACTGCCTCCATGCTTTTCTCCTCCCTCCCAATGCGGGCTGGGAAGCTGTCTCACCTATGATGCCTTCTTGGCACCACCACTTGCTGGCCTGGGTCTTGGATATGCTCTTACTTCTCTGTGCCTCAACATTCTCATTTATTCAATCAGGATAGTATACATACAATCCCAGTATCATAGTTTTGTGAGGTGCAATGGGATCACCTCTTTCTGACTCAGTAAATGATTTGGCTTAACATTTTCTACCACAAACTATTTTCTCTTCCTTTATTCCTAAGTTTCTCTGCCTCTTTTGAACAGGCAAATCTGATCTCTATCTCCATCTAGATGGCCCATACTCCTTTCCTGCTCATGTAATTTTGTTCAGAGTGTTTTCCCACCACTTCATGTGACCCCCTTTCTCTTAACCCTCTGTTTAAGCACAAGCTATCTTTCAGCTTAGTTTAGCTCCCAAGACCTTCATGAAACTTTCCTTGCTTATTTCAGCCCATATACAAAAATTCACAGGGGAGTAGTTAGGATGGCAGTAATAGGAGGTGCTAGGCAGGAAGAAAGGAAATAAAGAGACCTCTGCAGCCATTTGCTTCCCAGACACCTTTTGAGACATGAATATATCAGTGTGAGCTTCCTTTGAGACAAAGTGGTCAGTGCTTGCTCTGGTGGTCAGTACTTCCTCAGTAGATGATATCCTTCGCAAATAGCAGGACTGTTGGGTGATAATACAATTTACAAAACACCTGGTCTGTAACCAGTAGCACCACCTAATCTGTAATTAGAATGCATTTTACATATGCAGGCCACAGGTGCTTCCATATCTGGGTTAGGGAGGGGGCTCTCATTAGAGGCAGGACTCCTCCCATGATAGACAGGAAAACCTGTTTTACAGCTGAGAAAGGCCAACCTAATCTAAGACAAAGGGTGAAGGAAATTGGACACACCCAAAGAGAAAATCAAAGAGAGGGGAGGGATATCTGTCCGCTTAATGAGATATGGGGCTGGTGTTTAGCTCAGTTGGTAGAGTGCTGCTCTGTGCTCTCTGAGGTCCTTGGTTGGACCCTCAGCACCACAAAAATGGGAGAAGGACATAGCAATCCACTCCCGAGGCAATCCTGAAACAGTCAGCCATTGAACACCCTAGGAGGGTCACTATGAGTTGGACCCAACTCCACAGCACGTAACAACAACAAGCTATGGACTTAAAACCTGTAGAAGGCTAGCCCCTCAAGGCAGTCCCCCTTAGGTGTCTGCAGATGTAAGCAGTGTGCCATCGCCCACAGTTCTCAGCAGTGTCCAGAGATCGAGAATGTCCAGTTTCCTGTGTCCACAGCACTTAGCAATGTCTGCAGTTCTCAGCGGTGTCCAGCGCTACCCACAGAAGTCTGCGGTTGTCTACAGATGTCCACAGTTGTTCACAGATGTTTGGAAATGTCTGCAGCCTCATTGCTGGACCTACACACTTCCTGACCTCTAACTCAGAAGTGTTCTGGACCCCTCACTGATGGACCTGCCCACTTTCTGATTTCTACTTCAGAAAGTGTAACTCTCTCTCTCTGTCTTTTCATTTTCCCTCTCCTCATGCGAGCCTGCATCCTCAGCTTGCCTGCCCTGGCCTCTCAGGGCACCCTTTTCTTTTCCAATTCTAAATAAATTACCCTCTAAGTTCCCTTCTGAGTCCACTTCTAAATTATTTTATAAACATGACCAAGGACCGAGGTTTGCAGCCTGCTTCCCTAACCTGCTCTCCCTGCTAAAGCCAGCCCTTAAACCTCAGAGTGCCACCCCCTTCGCAGCTCAGGAAATTGAGGCTGACAAAACCTAACCTCTCATTCTTTCCTAATCTTCTACTTACATCATTCTTCTGTACCACCCATTGTGACACTTAATCATCCATCCTCTCTGTTCCTCTTGCTTCCTTAGAAGCTGCTTAGCTTTCAGAGCTCAGTTCAAATGACTTTTCCTACTAAGTCCTTCTTTCCCCAGAACAGACCAATCCCACTAGTTACCCTTTCTCCTCACACTACCTCCTCCTCCCCTTGGCTGGCTTCCCCAAAAAGCGCTTGGGAACTCCTGCAGAAGTTGGTCCTTTAAGGTCACACCCTTCATACACTGGAATGGAACTTTTGTTCTTATTTAAACGTCAAATATTTATGGGGTTCCTAGGGGGCCTACTGTGTGTATGTAGTGTGCTGACCACTGGGTACCCAATGGGAGCTGGAAAGATTTGGTTCCTGCCCTCATAGATTCTATGTAAAGCTATAAATTGAGAATTGGCAATGAGCTCCTATGAGCTCCTAGAACTTTGGGGAAACTTCATGGACTTCACATAGGTGTTTTTTTTTTTTTTTTTTTTTTTTTAATGAAGTGGCGATCCTCCTCCCGCACTAAATGAAAGCGAAATAATGACATGATTCCTATAGTCAAATGTTGTTGTTGTTCTTGTTAGGTGTTGTCAAATTGGTGTCCGACTCATAGCAACCCTAGGTACAACAGGCGAAACACTACTGTCAGTGCTTCTCTGCTGTTCATGGGGTTTTCAATGGTGGATTGTTTTTTGGGAGTGGGTTACTGGGTCCTTCTCCCAAGCCTACAGCACCTGGTGTTCCCAGATGGTCTCCCATAGAAGTACTATCAGGCCCGACCCTGCTTAGCTTCTGAGATGTGATGGGATCAGATGTTAGAGTGGTACAGCTGTAGAAATAGTCTAACATAAGCTGATAGAAATATATCAAGTGTTCCATAACAGAGAAAAATATGTTTTTGAACGAAACACCACTTTTGTTTTTTAGTACTTGAAGGTTTAATCCAGGAGCCTCCCATATACTTTGCAAGCGCTCTACAACTGAGCTATACCCCCAATCCGTTTTTCATTTTTTTATTTTGAGACAGGGTCCTGCTAAATTACACAGAGTGCCCCTGGCCTTGAATGTTTGATTCTGCTGCCTGTGTCTCCCATGGTGGTGGGATTACAGGCCTTGTGCCACTAATCCTGGTTTAAAACACCACTTTGTTTAGGTGAGGTTCTTCTTTCAAAGGTTAAGAGTCAATATTTGCTTTGGTCTCATTTGTCTAAACTGATTTAGTGCTTTGTTTTTTGCCCAGCTCCTTTTACAAGAAACAGCCTGGCTCTTTGTTAGGAAGCAGGTGGCCGCTGAACACCTGGGCAGTTAACAGTTCCTTTGTTAACTAATCTGATTGTAAACAAAGCCCTTCATTGGAAGGTCAAGAGTTTCTTTTATCCATGTTTTAAAGGAACCGAATTCTTTTGGACTGGCACAAATTACAAGCATTCAGCCCATTTAGAGTAGAGACTAGCAATTTTCCAGGCTTCCCACTGTCTCCTTACAGGGACCTCCACCTTCTGCTAGTCTGTTTGAAATTACTCACCTTAGAGACTGGAATGTGGACAGCATCTTTCAAATGTTACTAGGTTCCGGGCATTTCTGTTTAGCAGTCTCTGCAGGCAACTCAGTATCAACAGGTTTCAAATGGAATTGTGATCTGGTTAACTTTTTATTCCTAATATCTGCTAATGACACCTCTGCATCAGGAATCTGAGATGTGCTCTTGACTCCTTATTCAAATGCAAAATCCTGCCTTTCAATCCTCTTCTTCCACCACTCTTTCTCCTTCTGCCATCCCTTCCTCCCCTGCCTTGACGCAGGTCTTCCTACCTTCACTACCCTTGAAGGCTCTTGAACTGTGGCTTCCTAATTTTCCTCAAGTTGTCACGCCTGTCTTTCTGAATCCCACAGTCCCATTGCACCACTCTGATCTGTTTGCAATTCCTAGCTTGTCACTTCCCTATTCAACCCCCTTCAGTGGTTTCCAATTATCACCCAGCAGTTTTTCTCAAGGGGATCGGGCTCTTTTGAAAGTTTGAAGGGACAAGTTTCTGGACTGCCCATCACACTGCAGGACATGAAGCATCCCTGGCTGCAGGTGAGTAGATGCCAACACAAGCCCCCTAGTCATTGCAATAACCAAACTGCACACATATATTTCCAAATATGCCCCAGCTGGTAATTGCCTCCGAGAAAATTCCGTCCTTCTTTTTATGAACTAGAAAGCTCTCCAACACCTGGCCCCTACCTAGACTTCTAGCCCTCTGCACTCTTACCCCATGCTTGCTTCTCTGTCACTGGTGAGCTGCTGTGCTGTTCCACATGCCGACGCCTCCCCCAGACAACTCCTCGTTCTCCAAGCCTCACTTCAGTCTCCTTCCAGAAGCCTTCCTTGACTAACCTCCCTGCATTGTCTCCCTACCTGTCCTTCCTTGTCTCCACTCCAGCAGTGATTGTACAAGTGCTTCTCTGGACAACCCAGCTCCCCAGGAATACTGTCTCAACACGGGTCCTGCCATGTTATGGTGACCTGCATATGCTTTATTGCTCCACTAGCATTTCTGGAACAGATGCACCTTCTAGGCCTCCCGTCAAGGAGGTGTTTGCTGTCTAGATTTGTTGCCTAGAGCTGTCCTAACAAATTATAATAACTGAAATGTGTTCTCTCACAGTTGTGGAGGCCCGAAGTTCCACGGCAGGGTCTCAGTGGGAGATTCTCGCTCCGAAGGCTCTAGAAGAGAATCCTGCCTGGCATCCTCCAGCGTCTGATGGCTCTAGGTGTTCCTTGGCTTGTGGCTGCACAACTCTAATCTCTGTCTCACCTCTTCTGTGTCTTCTCTTTTGTCCCTTTTAAGGACACTTGATATTGGACTTAGACCCCCTCTCCCATAATCCAGGATGATCTCATGCCAAGATCCTTAACGGAGTTCTATCTGCAAAGGTACTTTTTCCAGAAAAGGTCACAACCACAGCTTCTGGAGGTTGAAGGTGGACGTACCTTTTAGGGGTCCACGACCCAGCTCACTACACTCTCCAACTGCAGGACACCCGAGAAGGCAGCTCCACAGCACCTAAGAGTTGAATCCTGGGGATGAGTCACTGAGAATTAGTCACCTTGTCACCAGGCAATGACTGGGAATAGTCATGGCCAAATTCAATCTTTTTTATCTTCATTTCCTCCTGCTTGCACAACTCACTTTCTCTGAGATTTTCTCAATTAGTTTTCTGGGAGCCTTTTAAGCCTCTCCCTGAGTGAGATGTTGAGGTTGCGAGGGGAGAAGCCTGATAGGTTTCTTGGTCCTCCTGAGGCCAACCTTCCTGATGGGGACGGCATGATTACTTGTCATGATGAGCAATAAAGAAAAGGGGTGGCTTCAGAAAGGGAGAGAGATTAGGTCCTGTCAGGTTCCATTTCCTGGGCTGTGAAGGGAGGCTGTTTGCTGAGGCGTAAGAGCTTCAGCAGTAGTTTGTTGCTGTTAGGTGCCCTTGAGTCGGGTCTGACTCATAGCGACCCTGTGTACAACAGAATGAAACACATCCAGCTGTGCCATGCCCAACACTATGTCATTGCTTCTCTGCTATTCATAAGGTTTTCAATGGCATATTGTTTTGGGAGTGAGCTGCCAGGTCCTTCTCTCTAGCTTGCAGCACCTGGTGTTCCCAGGGGGTTTCCCATCCAAGGACTAACCAGGCCGACCCTTCTTAGCTTCCAAGATCTGATGGGCTCAGATGCCAGGGTGCTATGTCTGCAGACTCAGCAGTAGCTACTTCTCTATAAGTCTCTACGTGTAGGGGGACATCATCAAGGCTGGAAAGCTAGGTGGAGTATCATGGGGAGGAGAAGGGAGAACAGCCATTCAGGCTGAGCAAGAGTTTGCTGGCAGGAAGGAGATGGACATGTGGAAGAAGAAGAAGTTGCCTTCTAAAGAAGATAGGAGGAACTGGCCTGGGAATGGAAGTGCAAAGTCTAGGGCTGCAAACAGTGGGAGATCAGGAGGGGTACAGCTGCGAGTGCATAGGGGCAGATCTGCAGCCAGTGTGGTGGCTCAGAGCCTTGCAGGGGAGGAGAAATAGGAATTGAGTTTGTCTTTTAGAACAGTATTCAAAACATTAAGAAAAGGTGAGCAACCAGAAAGCAGAAGCCCATTCAAGGAGTTGCTGCAGTTGTCCAGGTGTGCGACAGGAGGGGACTTGGAATTAAGTCATTGATTTATTAACTGGTATGAACTTTAAAGAAAGAAACCCCAAATCAGTCCAAAGGGAGGAGACTGGGAGATACCTGGACACAGGGACACTTGGGAGTCGAGACTGAGAAAATGATGCGTGTGCTTGGGGACATGTTGGGTTGCAGTACTGTTGGGAAATTCAGATAGAAATGTCCAGCTGTTTGTCAGAGATGCCTCGTTGCTGCCCTGGCACTGCCACAGCCCTTCCCATCATATTCTGGCCTCGTGGGCTGTCTCTTGTTGCTCCTGGGAAGACAGCCACTGTGAACTCCACAAAGGCATCCTCTGTCTTATCTCAGATGGGACCTTTCCCTTTCTACATAAAGTTTACTCCTGAATCTTTTGTTGTGTGAGCATCCATAGTGGCCGAGAAAGGCACGAGGAGAGGTCAGGACAGCCACCATTTATTTATGTGTTCAGCCGATATTTATCAAGCACATACTTTGTGTCAACCACTGTGCTGGGTGCTGGACATCAAAGAGTTAGTAAAACAAACCTAGTTACCTTCATGGAGAGTCGGATAAATGACAGAAGGTGACATGTAAGAAAAAGAAGTGCAGGATGCTTAAGGGTAAAAATCAGTGAAGCCTGGAGAACCCAGAGGTGTAATGTTTGTTGCAGCTCAGGTCTTGCAGGGACTTGTGAGCTGAGCAGAGTTGATATTGACTCATGCTAACTAAACTCATAAAGCATTAATAAACCTAAACCCACTGAGCTGCTTCTTAATTTTCATGAGAAATTAGAGTATCTGTCACGTAGACTAGAGATTGACAGCCCAGAGGTGCTGACTCATGCTTACTAAACTCCCAAGGCATGAATATATGCAAGCCAGCATGCTGGTTTGTTAATTTTCTGGGAGAAACAGAGTCTATTTGTCAAGGAGGCCAGAGATTGACAGCCTATCCTTGCTCTGTGTAGGGGCTCCCTGGGAAGCTTAATTATCCTAGGGTTTCATGGTGAGGCTGGAATCAGAGGAAAGAGCAGATAGTTACATGACCTGAAGATTCATGGGCTTCAGCCTCTGTGGCTGATGTTCTGTCTGCGGTGGGGACAGGTTCAGTGGGCTTATCAGAGAAAGGGGCCATGTGGAGGCTTGGCCCATGTGACCTTTTTGTGCCTCTCTTTTAGGGCTCATTAACTCATGTGATTCTGAAACTCTTCTGCCTAGGATTAATGTGTTTACTATATAACTTTATAAAATCTGCTATGTGTGTTGATTTTAGTAACGGAACCCTCGGTACTCCTGTGGGTCAGGTTCTTACAGAGTCTTTCTGCTGTGCTCAGGCCTCCCCACACTAGCAAGCTAGTTTGTACCTTAGTGTCACGATCTGAGTGTGTCCCCCAAAGTTCACATGCTGCAAACCTAGTCTCCAGTGTATTGGGAAGTTAGACCTAATGAGAATGCCTCATGCAAAGCCCCAATGAGTGGATTAACACTGCCACAGTAGGTGTAGGTTAGCTTTCATCGGACAGGGTTCCTGAAGAAAGGAAGAGTTGAGCCCCTTCTCTCTCCTGTGCACCTGCTCTCTTACCCTTCTGCCTTCTGTCATGAGATGATGCAGCAAGAAGTTCCTCAATAGATGTAGGCCACTTGACCTTGGACTTCCAGCCTCTAGAACCGTAAGACACAAATCTCAATATTCTTTACAAATTACTCACTCTTGGGCATTCTGTTGTAGCAGCACAAAACAAACTAAGCCATTTGGGTTGTCAGTAACAGTTCTATGGTTTTTTAGAAAGCTGAATGCAAATTGGCTTGTAACCAAGTTAAAAAGCAGGTTAGCTCTGGGGCACCATTGAAGTCATCTTGCCATGAATAGAACTCACATCTACAGACTTTCTGCTTCTCTCTTCTGGTACCTGTGCTAGCCTGGCTTAACACTACCCCGACACTGGGGTGGCAACAAGCCCAAGCTCTGGCTTTATTTGCTGGATCCTGCTTAGTCTGTATGTTTAATATGGTGGGTGGGATAATGGCTCCTGTCTTAGCCCATTTGGTGTTGCGGTGACAGAATACCACAGAATGGGTAAATTATAAACAATACAAGTTTATTTGGCTCACAGTTCTGGAGGCTGAGAAGTGTAAAATGGAGAGGCTACTTCTGGCGAGGTCCTTCCTGCTGAGAGAGCACAGGCACAGAGAACCCATTCCCTAAAGCCCTTTATTTGTTGTTGTTGTTAGGTGCTGTTGAGTCGGGTGTGACTCATAGTGACCCTCATAGGGTTTTCAATGGCTGATTGTTACAGGATTGTTTTGGGAGTGGGCTACCAGGTCCTTCTCCCATTTTTGAAGTGCTGGAGATTGAACCCTGGACCTCAAAGAAGGCAGGGCAGCACTCTACCATCTGAGTTTAAAAGCATTAAACTTACCCATGATCATGGACTAATTACCTCTTAAAAGCCCAACCTCCCAATATCTTTTCAATGGCAATTAAGTTTCAACATGAGTTTTGAAGGGGACATTCAAACCATGGCACTCCCCAAAGACATCCACATTCTCATTCATAGAACTCATGACTATGGACCTTACAAGACAAAGGGGCCTTGCAGATGTGATTAAGTTAAGAAACTTGGGGGCTAGGGCTATAGTTCAGTGATAGAGAGCTTACCTAGCACTTTTGAGGCCCTGGGTTCAATCTCCAGCATGGAAAAAATTTAAAAAAAGATTTTGCAGGGCTTTGTTGTGCATACCCATAATCTCAGTTACTAAGGAGGCTGAGGTAGGAGGCTTGTAAATTTGAGGCCAGAGGCAGCCTGTGCAATTTAGTGAGACCTTGTCTCAAAATAAATAGACAAAAAAGGGACTGGGAGTGCCACTCAGTAATAGATCATTTGCCTAGCATGCACAAAGCCTTGGGTTCAACCCCCCAGTACTGAAAAACAAACAAACAAACAAACATATAAACAATAAAAAAATTTAAGAAGGGGCTAGGGGTGCAGTGCAGTGGTAGAGTGCTTGCTGGAAAATAAAAAAAAAACAGAATTGTGGGTTGGGGAGAAGGTTGTGGATTATCTGCATTCAGTGTAATCACAAGGGTCTATATCAGAAGGCAAAAGGCAGAGGTAAGATAGGGAGGTAGAAGAATAAGAGGACATGTAAGGATGTAAGCAGAGGTCAGAGATTTAGAGATGTTATTCTGCTGGCTTTGAAGGTTCTGGAAGTGGTCAAATGCCAAGGTATGTGATGGCCTCTAGAAGCTAGAAAAGGCAAGGAAACAAGTTTCTGTCCTGGAGCCTCCAGAAGAAACAGCTCTGCTGATACCTTGATTTTAGGACTTCTGCCATATAGAACTATAAAACAAAGCATGCATATTATTTTATACCACTAAATTTGGAGGTCATTAACAATAATAGGAAACTGATGCATTTAGTTTCTCCTGTCTCTAGGACCTACCTAGCACCGTCCATCTTACCTTCCAGTGCCCTGATGACAGCACATATCGGGAGCCTGTTGGTAGGAGAGGTATTTGTGCAGGATCAGTGATGTATTTCTCACAGATGGTGCACTATTAAAAGCCCTAGCTTGCTGCTGCCTGTGCATAAGTGGTGACTCCATGCCCCTGGCCAAAAATGCAGTCCCAATGTCACCACCTGTGTCTGACACAGCTCTCCTGGGGTGCTGATGAAGATGTGGGCTTTCTTTGAAGGTGGTTTTTCAGATCAGCTCTGTGGGGCCTGAAGCAAGATGAGAAATAGTCCAAGATTCTCATCATGATGCAGTTTTTGTATCAAAATGCACAATCAACCAACTGGAACAGGAAATAATTAATCAGGACATTACAGAGCAGTTAAGTATAATTAATTCATACAAAAGAATGTGAGTGTGTGCAGTTTAAGCTGCGAGAGTGATTTTATTTCCCTGTAAATTTAGTTCAAGATAAACAAACATCAGAATAATCTTTTCAGATTTTTCATGACTCATGGGTTATTTCCTCTTTTTTGGTTACCAAAAATATTAGCAAACTCTTAACACTAACACCTTGAAGTTGATCATATTCTGCAAAAAGATCTCTCTGCTCTTGGTAAATGGGATATTAACTCTGTCATGGAAATCACTTTCAACATGTTAAGTGTGTGTGTGTGTGTGTGTGTGTGTGTGTGTGTGTGTGTGTGTGTGTGTGTGTGTTAGGAGGAAACAACGTTCTTGGTGCTGAATAAAACCTGGAGAGAAATTTCTATTTCTGCCCAAACAACTTAAAATCTAAGCACAATACATAAAATATTTATGCTGTGAAAACATCATCTGAGAAAGTGACTTGATCCCAAGGGCAAATTTAACTGATATTGTGTGGATTTTCCTTTTCTCTTATCTTTTTTTTTCTCCCCTCAAGCTGGAAGCTCTTAATAAGGACAGAGGTGAAAAATGTGAGGCAACATGAGTTGGCTGTAACAGCAGCATTATTGGTCTCCAACCCAGTTCTCCTGTTATAGTCAGGACACTCAAAAAGCCACAAAGACATGCCCTATGTGCAAAGCTTTATGTAGAAGTGGAAAATTCCATCATGCAGGAGTGTTGGAGGAAATATTTTCTCTCCTCTGTGGCTTCAGTCAGTGCAGGATGCTCTGTTGAGCTGGAAGAATAGAACTGGGCTGGTGTGATAGATGATTATTGTTTGGAAGTGCAGCTCCATCAAGGCCAATAGGAGAGGCAGCGCTCCCGACAGCTGTCAACAGGCCATTGGGCTGCTGTCTCCCTGATGGTTCTCTGTAGGGTACTGATTGACGTCCTAGATTTACCTGATCACAAATTACATGCAAAGGGACTGCCTGATCATCTAGGTCATATAATAATGTCCTATCATATGACAAATATAGCCGTGTTCCGATTTCTGATCCAATTCAAAGTGTAATGATGTTCTAGTTTCTTCAGAGTCTTAATTCTGGTGGGTGGAATCAGTCTGGTTCCCCAGACCTTTACTTTGATGTCTTCTATCTCAACCTTCACTGCAGGATATGGCTTTCAAGATGAAAGTTAAGACATACCTGTGCATTTTGAAATGAATTTAGTGGGTCACAACCAGTATTTTTATTTTTATTTTTTACAAAAGAGTGGAATAGAAATGAAAGACCTGAATATATTACATATAGCAAAGATGATAGGGTGTGAAACTTTAGTTTCAAAGAAAATGTGTGGCTGAGGATGGTGGAGAACACCTGTAGTTCCAGTGCTGGGGAGACAGAGGCAGGAGGATGGTGAGTTCGAGGTCAGCCTGGGCAACATACAAGACCTTGTCTCAAAAAAAGTGTGTATCTGACTGTCATACTCTACACAGTCACCTGCACACTTGTCTGTGTGTACATGATGAAAACTTATGAAATGGTGGCCAAAAAAGTTAGAAAGCTTCAGCTGTGTGTAGTGGGTCATTCTAATGCCTGCATCCCCTATAGGGCTATGTGGAGCGAAGTGTAATGAAGGTAGTCTATACTAGGGGTAAAAATGGCAAGAGCCAAAAAGTAAGGGATATACAGAGTCACTAACTGTGGCTATTCAGGTCTCTATGTATGGCTCAGCCCCAATTGAGGACTCTACACGTGACTCTTTCCTCTAATGCTGGTGACATACCACTTCCCTTCTTGCTCTGTGTGTACATGCTGTGAGTTTCCACATGCCAAGTGGAACATATTATGACCGATTGTGTAAGGGAGATATGCAGAATCTCCTGTGATCACTTCAGAAGTATGTTGTGTGGACAGAGGGAAAAACCTGTTACTTAAGTGCCACGGGTCCTTTGTTGTGCTAAAAGTAATGGGACCATAATAAGAAGGGCTCTGCCAGTGGGGGCCTAACACACAATTCCTGGGTAAGAGCTAGTTGAAATCACACAATGCATATTTATGTATATATTTTAGTGTTCTAGCTATACACTTAAAACTATAAAGAGTGCTTTAGTTATATAGATTTCTGCAGTTCCATTCCTCAATTTTGTTTTTGTGTTTTTGTTTGTTTCTTTTGTTTTGGTTTTGTTTTGTTTTTTTTTTGGTTA
The DNA here is from genome assembly GCA_007922755.1 of Pedetes capensis. Lineage (NCBI taxonomy): Eukaryota > Metazoa > Chordata > Mammalia > Rodentia > Pedetidae > Pedetes > Pedetes capensis. The sequence continues at coordinate 78,845 of VMDO01003944.1, forward strand.
ACTGAAATGAAAGTCTCTATAATGCTATTCTATTAGGGTAAAGGTGTCTGGGCACACAACTCTCATGTTCCTGCAGAACAGATTGTAGTAGAGCCTTTCATTACTTGGGCCAACTCTTCCTTGTACTAAAAGGGACCTAAGGCTGAACGGGTGGCATAGCAAACATCTTGGATTCATTATTCTTATGCACATTTTTGGAGTATTTTTAATAAATGAGGCAGCCATATCAGAAGTGCTGGTTATAACCTAAGCAATCATTATCAATAGTTAATAACATCCAGAAACAACCAGGCATTATATGCCCTGACAGAAGTACAAAACATATCAAACAGAAGCTGCACAAATTTGTAGATATAAATACCCATGTACAGGAAATATGTGAGAAAAGAACACACGTTAATCAATGTTGTGGAGGTCGCATGAACTGAAGCTAAAATGTGGGAAACTCAACTAGACAAAAAGATCCGATTTCTTTAACAACAAACAAACAGGGAAAAGGAGTATGGATCTTGTTTGGATCCCAAAGCAATTAATTTCAGAAAAAAAGAAAAATAGAAGCTACTCATAGGATAATCAGGGAAATGTAAATACGAAATGGATATTTTATACTATTAAGAAATTTATTGGTATTGATTTTAGGGAGCTGTGATGATTTTTAGGGTGGTGTGATGATATTGTCAAAGTTGTTTTTTGAAAAAAGGTACCCCTTGTCTTTTACAGATACACACTGAAACATTACTGATGAAAGGCGCTGACATCTGGGATTTGCTTCAAAACTTATCTGGGGCAGAGAGGGAATAAGCAGGGACAGAGGAAACAAGACAAGCCATGAGGTGAAAGTACTGAAGCTAGAGGAAGAATACACTCTATACTTTATGCTGGAAATTTTCCTGAATAAAAAAATTCAGTGTCTATTTTATTGAGGGGATTGTTATTCTAAAAAAAATGTTGAAATCAGGTTTCATACTAAGTTTCAGAGATGTAGAGACAGATCAGGGTTCTGGTCAGATGTCTTAATCATTTCTTCATAGTTTCTCCTTTTAAGATGCCACTGATTTTTAAGACACATGATTATTTTAATTGAAGCTTTGAAGTGTCCTGGTTTGAAGGTCAATGCTCACTTTGGGTAAGAGATGGGAAGCCAAAAAACCTACCACATTAAAATTACATTGATTTTAAGCCACATCTTGATTTTAGACTATCCACACTGTGTATCTGAGAATCAAGGAAGAATGGTAATTTCTATTTTCCCCTGAATTTATAGTAAATATTTGGCTGTGTTCAGTGTGACTCTGGTTTTTATCACTCGTGTGTTTTATTTTTTCCCTGTGTCTGAATCCAGCTGTCAAGCTGAAGTAGGTCAATCTGGTCTCGTTGCCAGCAGTCATGTCTCAGTCATCCGAAAGCTGCTGTTGCAGGAAGTAACTCTGAGTCTGCTCTTTAGGAACCCAGCTGTAGAAACCATGTTTCCCAAAAGTTAAGGAGGATTCAACAGACTGGGACCAAAAGAAATTTCTCTAGCACAGCCTTCCTTGGCTCAGCTGTGGGGAAGAGAGCAGGGCTTTGAGCCAGAGAAACTGGGTCCAAACCTACCTGCATCTGTTACCAGCACAGTGACCTTAGATATGCTCCCTGAGCCTCATGTGCCTCATGGATAGAGCAAGTATGAAAAAACCTGCTGTTGAGTATGGAGGAGTTCAAATGAAGAACAACCTACCTTAAAGTCCCTACTGTAGTGTTAGGACATGTTGTTGCTGTTAGGTGCTCGGTATCTGACTCATAGTGGCCCTATGTATGACAGGTAAAACGCTATTGCCAGTGCTTCTCTGTTATTCATAGGGTTTTCAATGGCTGGTTATTTTTTGGGATTGGGTTGCCGGGTCTTTCTCCCAGGCCTACGGCACATGGTGTTCCCAGGCGGTCTCCCATCCAAGTACTAGCCAGGCCCGACCCTGCTTGGCTTCTGAGATCTGACAGGATCAGATGCCACAGTGCTACAACTGCAGGCAAGTGTCAGGACATAGTGGATGCTTAATTTATGTTTTCTTTCTCTCTCTCTCTCTCTTTCTTTCTTTCTTTTTTTCTTTCTTTCTGTCTGTCTGTCTGTCTTTCTTTCTTTCTTTCTTTCTTTCTTTCTTTCTTTCTTTCTTTCTTTTTTCACAATATCCTGGATCCCAAAGGAAGGCTCCATCAGTATACTTTCTGGGTGGAAGTTTTGAGCCCAATCTTCCGACTGGTATTTGTGCTTTCCCAGTCATTGCACAAAGCAATCATTTGGTGAACTGGTTGCCAAAGAATTTACATGAGTGGTGTCTTGGCTGTGGCTGCTCTATCAATATCCTGAAGACTGGGTGGCTAAAGCGCAAACATTTATTTCTCAAAATTCTGGAGGTTGGGAAGTCCAAGCTGAAGGTGTCAGCAGAGCCTGTGTCTTGTGAGGGCTTCTTCCTGGTTTGCATATGGCCATCTCCTTGCTGTATCCTCCTATGGTGGAGAGATCCTGGGTACCTTCTTTTTCTTAGGACATTCATCCCATCGCAAGGGCCCCACCCTTATGACCTAATCTAACTCTGCCTCCCCAAGGCCCTGCCTTCAAGTGTCATCATATTGAAGATTAGGGCTGCAGCATATGAATTTGGAGGGGGAGGGATGCAACACATTGTCCATAGCAGGTGAATTGGCTGCTTCCACCTTGCTTAGAACTTCAGACACAGAAACCTCAGGACTTTCTCAGGGTTTTCTCCAGATGTGATTCATGCTCAGCAAGCATCCTTCCCTGTGCATACTGTGATCTTAGCCAGGGACGTGGAGGAGTTTGTGTTTGTAGGTGCTGATTGAATAGATTGAGTGAATGGGTGTCCTTCTCTGTCTCTCTGTTTCTGTCTTTCTGTGTCTGTCTCTTTCTCTCTCTCAGAATATTTTATACAGTAATCACTCTTCTTCTTGCAATGACATACAGTGTCTATGTGATAAGATGAGGTGAGGTGAATGCCTAAGTCACTATGATACAGCATTAGGCTACTATATAAGGGTTATTTGAATATAAGCATTGCAATACCACAATAGTCAATCTGATACCTGAGATGGCTGTTAAAGAACCAACAGGCAGGTAGTGTATACAGTGTGGGTACGGTGAACAAAAGGATGATTCACATTCACGTGGGATGGTGTAAGATTTCATCACGCTACTTGGAATGGCATGCAATTTCAAATTTAGGAATTTTTTTATTTCTGGAATTTTCCATCTAATAATTTTAGACTCAAGTCAACCATGGGTAATTAAAAACATGGAAAGTGGAACCATGGACAAGAAGGTGTGGAGGTTACTGTACTCTCTCCACAAATCATAATACTGCTACCCTGCTAAATTTATGTTTCAGAGGTGGAATAAGGATTAACCTCCTTCCCCAGCTCTCCCTGCTGGAAACCAGGCAGTGCTGGGCAGCCAGAGGCAGAAAATCTGGGGAGCTTCTTGTTATCACTGTCCACAAGTAGCTGGTGCTCTCTTGAGGACCCCTGGACACAGCTTTCATGATTAGCCTGCACTGGCACTGGCCAGCTCATCAGGCTGCAGACTTCTCTTCCTGCCCTGCCCCATCTGCTAGCTGAACTGACTTGGGGAGAGTTTGGGAGGACCTGGCCAGCTCACACCTGGAGGGCTAGCATGTGCACGGACTGCATGCTTGCTGGCAGAACAGGGAAGAGGGCTGTGGGAAGGTCACCTTGCTTTCTCTAGGGAAAGGAGCAAGGACAGTTTCCCTTCCCAACTCCCTTTCTAGACCAGCTGATATTCTAATTCTACCCTTTGGGCAAGTCGTTTACTTGTCTGAGCCTGAATGTCCTCATCTCAATGAAAGATGGGAAAGATCATTATAGAAATTCTGTTCTTAGTATTCCAAGCAAACAAGCTAAAGGTTAGTCTCCCAAATCCTACCACTTTGAAGATGGATGGATGAGATTTGTTGAGTTTGCTGCAGGTGATGAAGCAAGGCTGCAGGCTCAAGACAGTAGAATGCCTGCCAGGGCAGGGTGCCAAGGTAATCCCACCATGACCTATGGAGGAGGAGGGTTTTGGATGGTTAGTTGAAGACTTTCTGCTGATTTCCATCCTCCAGCTTTTCCAGGGAGAGGCAACAAGATAAAATGCCTTTAAGAGCCAGGTAGATAATATAATGAGCGTCTCATGCTAGGGGTTTGTTAAGTAAACATTAGCAATATTCCTCACTTCTAAAAAGATGCTTTCCCCACTTGCTGGTAAAACACACAGTCCTCTGGGTATGTTTTGTTTTTTGTTTTTGTTTTACTTTTTGTAGATTCAAGAGATAAGAGAAATATTTCTCCACTACAATCAAAACACGAAGATATAGGTTCAAATAGCAACTGTGGAAGGCTCCATGGAGACCTGAGGATCAGATCCCCTACCCAAAGGGACGATGCTGTGTAACAGGTGACCATGGGAGTGGTGGAATCACCAGGCCCAGGTCAGCCACATCTACGTTTTTTTTTTTATTTAACAGAAGCTGAAAATCCAGATTTTTAAAAATGTAGAGTCTCTTATTTTTTGCTGTTTCTTTTTCTGCTTCATTTCTTTTAACACATAAATGTTGTGGGAAAAAAAAACAACAACAACTTTGTGTACAACAAAAATCTGCCCATGGGCTGTTTGCATCCTGCCTTTTACACGGTACTCTGAATACTGAAGGGTTCTTATTAAATTTTTCTGAAGGCATTCTGGGCTTTCTTTTGCTGTGGGGTCATCTGTGACCAGGAGGGCCATGCCTTTGTCCTTGACTTGGGCCTGGTGTCCCGGTCCTTCCAGGGGGCTGGTGTAGGCTGGACAGAGTGATCTCTTCTCAGAATTTCCTTTCCCTAACACAGGAGCTGGGGCACTGGCTCCTTCTCTGTGTCACCTCCTCACCTTTGCCAGGGTTGAGGGCAGAGAAAAAACACATTCTTGGAGTCCTGACCTGCCTCATGGAAGAGGCGACAGATGAACAGTGCAGAGGTGCTGAAGCATCCTGGCCAGCTCCTTATTTTTCACACAAACAAGCCGAGAGACAGAAAGCTGCAGTGTCTACACCGCCTGCAGCTCATCAATGACAGCTAGCAGGAAGCCACTAACTGCTGTATGGTTTGGCCCCTGCCTCTGCCATGTACACTCAGCCCCTCCCTGCCTTCTCTGGAGTTTGGTCAGGGTTTGAGCTGACTAAATGATTAAACATCAAAGCTGAGGCTGGGGAAGAGGCGCAAGGCCAGGGGAAAAGACGAGGGACACGTGGGAGGAATTTGGAGCACTCTTGTTTCCTGCTGGATGTGGGCAGAATCCACCCAGGAGCAAGGTCTTCTGATTTTGCCACCAGAGCATAGGGTTGCTGTGCCTATGGGACCTGAGGGCAGAACTGGCAGGGGCAGGGGGTCACTACAGGTCACCACCGGCGTGCACCGAGCAGCTCTCACTGGCAGCTGGGAAAGCCCACACCAGGGCTCTGGGCCCAGCTCCACCTGCCAAGGCTTCTTCCTCCCCTCTGGAACCCAGATGGCTTTGATGCCTAGGATTCAAATATGTTCACTGCTCACTCCAGGCCACGGGTCTGCTCCCCTGATGGAATGTGACCTGGCAGCTAAAGCCAGGCTTAGACAATTATTTGTCCTGTGATTTCTGACCTGTGAACAGCTGTTTAGTCCTAAATAGCTCATCATTTTTTAAGTCAAAAGCTTCAACTTCTACCTTCCCATTGTAGGAAATGGGGAAATATATCCATTTATATATATGTATTTTTTCCTGCTTATGAGTGAGGAAAAAATAGAGTAAAATTTGTTGAGCTCCTAGTTATATTCCATAAGGCATTTTTATATACTGAAAAAGAAAAATCTGAAGCACCATAAAATTATAGAGTTTATTTGAGTAAGAAGCAATTCATGAATTAGGGAATACTAGACTGAAAGAGGCTTAGTGTTCTGATAACAAATCAGCAGAGGAAGTATTTAGGGGAAAACTGGAAGCAGAATAAAGAAATTATTTGATTGGATGTAGTTAGAAAATTCTTTTTTAGTTTACCTTGTTGGAAATTCCCTAGCATGTTAGTTGGCAGTTTCTGAGGGGCTGAGCTTTAGTTTTACATCTTTCTGACATCTCTAAGCATTTACTAAAACACCTAAGTTAAGTTTTGTTTCTTTTTTTTTTCAGTTTAAGCAAGGATAACGTTATTTTTAAGGTCTAGTTTTATTTGCTCAGGAATTTTATCAGGCCGAGTTTCTATTCTACTTTTGCTTTGAAACAATACCTTATCTTATGTACAGTCCTCAATATATTTGCAGAAGGAAATGAAAACATTATTTTTTATTTTTATTTTTTTACTATGTAGCAAATGAAGGTACTGAGTTTCAGAGAAAGCAAAAACTTGCATTTCTACACCCCATCTTGCAGTGATTGAGTCTGTCTGATTCTGGCACTATTTTTAGGTTTTTGCCCAGTGTCTGGCATAGAACAAGTGCTCAACAAATATTTGCTGATAATGTTATTTGCAGGGCGAACAAGCCAGTAAGGGGAATTTTCATGAAAGAGTGGGGGAAAAAACCTTTTGGGATGAAGAAGCAAAGAAAGCAACCAGCATAATTCAAAGTGAAGTAAGAAATGACGTTGATTTATATCTCATTACATCTTTCTTTCAAGGATTTTATGGTATTTGACATGTTATCTCACTTGTCTTTTTATTAGTCCTGGCAATATTCCTGACAAGTGAGGGGAATGGAAGCAAGAAATGATTCTGAAAGGGCCAGAGCAACTCCAGGGCCAGAGAGTCACCGCTGGCTCCTGTTCTGGTTCTTTTTGCCTTCCCTAGAGCCTTTGGAGACTTTGGGAAAAGGGAGGGCTTTCTACTTGCTAGCTTATCACAATCCCCCTCCCCACCAAACTCCTACCATTACATTTGGAAAGGAGGATTAACTCAAATTTCACTTTGGGTTTTTAGTTCATGGAGTAGATGGAAAGAAAACAATTTAGAAAATGGACTGTGGTAAGGTATATAGACAAAGGAGATGGTCACAACCTGCTCAGTTTGTCTTCTTCCACAATATGATCTTCTTCTCCTCCTTCCTCCTCCCTTCTCCTCCTCTCTTCTTCCTCCTCTTCTCGCTCCCCCTCCCCTCCCCCTCCTCCTCCTCCTCCTTTTAAAAGACAAGGTCTTGCTAAATAGCTCAGACTGGGCTTGAACTCACAATCCTCCTGCCTCAGCCTCCTGAGTGCAGGGATTGCAGGCAAATGCCACCACGCCTGGCTCATAATCTGACCCTTAATGTGTACTGCATGCCTAGCACATTGCAAGAAAAATTTAGTTGAAAGAAACAAAATCACAAATAGATGCTTTGCTGGGCATGTATGGATTGTTCTTATCTTTAGAAAAAAATAACATCATCTAATAATTTTAGCTATAGTTTTAGATACAAGTTTTGCTTTTTTTTTTTTTTTTTAGCACAATATGGTGTCTTTTCACCACAAAGTGAAAGTTACAGAAGTGGCTTTACAGTCACAATTCTCAGAGATTTCTACACCCAAACTGGAGATCTATAGCCTGTAAACTAAGAGTGAGAGGAAGTACTCAGGAGATTCCTAAATACAGCCGTGCCACTACCCATCTTAAAAGCTCGTCTGAGATGCAGAAGTCTTGATTAAATGCAGACAAGATGTCCTCAGTTGATTTTTCTCATTTAACATTAGACTTTCTTGATTTAAGCAGCTCAGTAAGAAGTGAGACATAATTGGGTCTTGCTTTTAATTAAACATATACCAGTAGATATATATTTATTTATTTACTAGTTCCACTGAGATATTGCTTCATTTTCATTAATGTTTTTTTTCTTTCTGCAGAACAACATTCTTGTTAATATTATTTGGGTGCAATTACTTGCCATGTGTTTATCTTGCTGGTTCCATAGTTAATTCCAGTGTAGAATAAATCGATTTATATTTTTCACTGCTCAGAAATCCTTCCCACTGAAAATTCATTGATAATGCCATGTTTCACAGTGCATTTTTTATTTTTGGGTGGAAGGAAATGAGGGATTGATTTGGAGGGGGAGGTATCTATAAAATGCTCTTCTTTTGGTAGATTACAATTGCAATGTTCCTAATGAAGGACACAAGTGTCCACATTTTAATTATGGTGCAGTGATTGCCTTTCTGCATCACTTTCTTTCCCTCTGAGACAGATGACAGGCTAAGAAAGGACTCTTGTACAGTTATTACATTTGGAGATACTAAACAAATATAAACAGTGAAGCATCTTTCAGTGCAGTGTGACATACTGATTCACCACACATCTCTGGCCAAGTAGGAAGACAGGAGTTAAAATGTCAACATATTAGGACAGTTTGGTCTCCCTCTCTCTGCTTATAATATTGTAAGCATTAAAACAGGCTTCATAGAAAACTATGCCTTAAACTGAATTGGGGGCCTTTAATGGAGTGCTCTCTACAGTAAATTTCTGTAATCTGCTCAAAAGACTCAGGCCAGTTAGCCCATGTGGTGTTTTAGTTCTGCTTCAACTGGGCACCATCCCTGGCCATATGAGTAGGTGGAGAAAAAGTAAATAGAAGCCACTTCCAACTCACAGCATGTCATCAGCTGCCTTTTTTTTTTTCCCCCATCCTACAGCCACCTAAGAGGACAGACAGAGCAAACACTAATCATTTTAGAGAAGGGAGCAGGCTGATTATAGTATAACCAAAGGCTAAGCAAAACTTCCAGTGGAAATGCTTCTATTTGTGCAATGTGTATGAGGCTGAAGTATTTTCAGTATCTATCTTCACTCCTATATACTTGGATTTAGTTTCTGTTGGTTATTAGCCTAAAATCAGTTCTATGTGCTTAATCACATTCTGTACAGGGTGATTGAAGGGCCTGTTCTTAACAAGTTTTCAAAGTCTTCAGAATCAATCACTGGCATGAGTGAATCAATGGATGAGCTCAATAATGCTGGCAGGATGAGTGGGGCCCCAAAGACCCTCTACATGCCACAGGGATGGATTCCTTCCTTTCCACCTTCTTTGCATTCAAGGAAAGGATAAATAGGATTATCTGATGCCTAATGTCACCTTCTGTGGTCTGGCTTCACTCACAGGAATACTGTGGCTGGAAGACATGTTTACAGCACTTGTTATTTTACACTACGCCATTTCATGTTCTATTTGGTGCATTGGCAATAACCCAGCATAGGAAAATACAGATTTCTGTGTATGTTATGCTTACCTCTAGGCTCTGTCATGCTAATTTTTTCCACTTTGGTCAATGTAAGAAGAAGAAAAAGAGAAATCACATTTATGGAGTGCTTACACATTGTGCTAACCACTCTATGCATCTCCTTTAATCTTCATGTTTAATCTCCACTTTCCTAATGAAGACACTGAGGCACAGAGAAGTCAGGCTAACTTACTGTGCAAGGTCACACAGCTGGTGAGGCACAGGGTGAGGCTCTATAAGCCTGTACTTGGAGTCAGCAGCAAGGTCTGCCATCAGGGGCACACAGAGAGATCTAAATGTGTAGGAAGCACCTCTCTCCCACAGAAAAATACACTAGTATCACAAAACATGGCTGCCTCTGTGGCCTGCTATCAAGAGCGGGAATAAACATGCTGAACTATCCTGGAAGGCACTAATAACAGGCTGCTGAGCAGCACCACAGCTATTAGTGTTTTCTGGGCTGATGCCTGGCCGAGTCTCTCTCTCCTTCACTTTCAGGCTAATAATTAGATTTAAATCCCTGACAGGACTCTAACCATCACCCCAGGGGGTTCTAGATTTCTTTACTATTGCTTGTGAAGATTTCATTTTGAAAAAGCCCTTTGAAACTCTAAGTAAGTTACACTCAGCAACAGCTTTTTAAAAATCTATTATCTTATTGAGTCTTTTGAAGAACACATGCTGCTTTCTCTCTTCTTGCCTGGAAATGGCCATCTTATTTAAATCTCCAATTGGAAGAATAAAAATACCCAGGAGGTCTGGAGAGGTAGACTCAGGACATGTTTTCATCAGCACCCTCGCACATGGATCTGGACAGCATCTAGGGTCTCAGAATGTGTGGATTTGGGAATTTTGTTTTCATTTTTTAGAGGCAAATTTATTTTCTCACTATATAGAGAACATTATTGTGGTGGCTTTGTTTCTCAGGGGAGACATGAAAAGGAACTGTTCTTTATATAAGTAAATTAATCTCTCAACTTCTGGGTCCAGATTGCTTTCAGCAAAGCAGTTGGAGATCCTGCTTTGTGCAAAGCTGCTGACCCACCACCATTCTGCTTTGCTGTCCTCCAATGCCCGTGCATTGGCCTGCGAGCTCCAGCACAGCTGTGATCATGGGAAGCAGCATTCTTCAATGAAAAGCTGCCTGACCCAAACAGGGCCCTTCAAATCCTCTGAGGAACAAGATGGAGTCACACAAATAAGCAGCTAACTGGCTTGGGGTGGGGGATGGAGCCATAACATTGGCCTCATTAGCACACGTTAGAGCAAATGAGTATCCTCTTTGGAGGCCTGGTCACTTAGGAAGGAGCTAGCTAAGGCCTATCACTTCATGACTCCCAGTTATCTTGGGGACTCCAAGAATCCCAGTTGTTTTAGAGGAGATGCAAAATGCTTGTGGGTCACTCTGCTAAGTCTACTCTATCCATACAATAACCAATTCCACCCAGAAAGCCCAAGGATCAGACATGGTGCAAGATTCCAGTCAAACCCTTTGGCCAAATATTTTCCCTGGAGAATGTTTTTAGTGCCTTTTCAGAGGCATAAAAATAAGAATATTTAATATAACTTCAAGCACAATGCTTTTAGGCAATTAATAAACAGCTATCAATGGGCTTAAGATGTAAAGATTTTATAATTTCCTGACAACTTTCTTCAATCAGAAATGAGAAAAAATATTTGCTGATGCTTTCAAATATAATTCTGCACAGGATACAGGATAATCTTTTCTGTTTGATTTAGCAAAAGTGGTTACTAGGACCATTCTCACCAATAGCTAGGCACAAAGCTGAAGGTGTGAGAAGACATGGGCTCCACTGAATCCATGATTATTAAGTTAAAAAAATTCAAGATATATAACTAACCAATCCAACCATGAGAGGGAACCCTTGATAACACTGCAAGGAGGAAAGGTTTCTTCAGGTAACCAAATGTATGCATCTGCTGATTTGCAAAAGTGAGGCTTATGACTCCTGGTTGAACTGGGGATGGAAACTCCCTGGAGAGCCAGGCACATTCCTAGAAAGACCCGCCTAGGAGGCAGGGTGGAGGCCAGCCCACCTGGGCTGTCACCCAAGGTGGTGAGGCAGTCATTCCTGCTAGGGGAGGAGGTGGCTGCAGTGGGGACAGCAAGGTATTTAGTACGCTGTAGTTGCCCTTGGCATGGCAGAGGTGTGCTGGCCTGCAAAAGCTGTTACGCACATGATGATACATACAAGAGTTCACCTCTAGGGTTGCTTAGACTGCAGCTTCCCCCAAACAATGTCTTAATAAGAATAAGTAAAAAATATAAATAAGTAGTTCCATGGAAGACATATGCCATATTTTGAATAGCACACTTAAACTTTTCAAACAATTCTGTTTAAAAAGTCTAACAGTTTGCAGGTTGTCATTTTAACCTAGAGGAGTTTCTCAGACAACCCAAGGAAAATTTGGAAGCAAAACTACCATCACTTTTGGGTGTGTGTGTGTCTGTGTCTGTGTGTGTATGTCTGTGATCAAGTAGCTTATTTTATGGAGAGGCTCTCAGAAAGCCTAGTACCATGCTGTCTGTCCATTAAGAGAGCAATAGTAACAGTTTTGCCTATCTGCAAAACTATCATTTGATCCATCACCAAGACTGACATCAGATTGCAGCTCTCCTACTTCTTGTTAGGTGCCGTCGAGTAGGGTCCGACTCAGTGACCCTCATAGTTTTTAGTGGCTATTTCAGGATTGCCTTGGGAGTGGGTTGCCATGTCCTTCTCCCATTTTTGCGGTGCTGGGAATCGAACTCGGGACCTCAGAGACTGCAGGGCAGTGCTCTACCAACTGAGCTAAATCCCAGCCTCTCCTACTTAGGGAACATTTATACTGAACTTGTTGTTGTTGTTAGGTGCCGTTGAGTTGGTATCTGACTCATAGCGACCCTCTGTACAGCAGGGGAAACACTATTGTCAGTGCTTCTCTGCTGTTCATAGGGTTTTCAATGGCAGATTGATTTTTGGGAGGGAGGTTGCCAGGTCCTTCTCCCAGCCTACAGCTTCTGGTGTTCCCAGGCAGTCTCCCATCCAGGTACTAACCAGGCCCGACCCTGCTTAGCTTCTGAGATCTGACGGGATCGGATGCCACAGGGCTATAGCTGCAGGCTTATGCTGAACTAGAGAGAAGAAATGGTTACCGAGCATTTCTTGTCATCCAGATTGGGAAAGGATACCTGGTTCTCCACAACTGGCTATTATTAGAGATGAAAACTGGCTGCGGTCTAGTCAGATGACTAAATAAATAAGTAAATAATTGCTAACTAGTAGAGTTCTGATCACTTCTACATGGTCTGTAGTGCTGTCTCCAACACTAAATAACCAGTCCAGCCATCCATAACTTAGGGTTCAATGCTTCCTTTCCCTCTAATGTGACAGATGAGGACATGAGAATGAAACTGAGGAAGAATGAAGACTGGGTGTATGGCTTCAGCACAGCCTGGCACTGCCAGTTGTGCACCTTCTGAGCCACCGTTATCTGGATTGTTACTATAACCCATGGTCTTCTCAAGTTGTTAGACCTGAGGCCTTGAGGTGGAAAGGGGCCACAAAGAAGTGAAAGCCTGGTGCATTTGGAAGCGTCCACCTTGGTGGGAGTTCTAATCAGGTTGAGTATAGTTCTGTGCTGCACTAAGCAGCTTTAGATACAGAGGAGAGGCCATTAAAGGCTTTCTGAACTCCATTAGTTACTCCTGCTGAGCCTGAACAGTCCTCATAAATGCATAAAAATTAAATTGCCTACCAAGTAAGGAATGAGACGATACTTTGCTGCCAAATATTATTTTCCATTCAAATGGTCTACAAGCATAAGATGCAGAATCATGAGGTACAGACCTGAAAGGATACAGCACTGAATAGACAGCTTGTGCCCAGAATCTAATGACACTTATCTGTGACCACCCCCATAATTTCAGGTGAAATTCAGGCTTTAGGTGAACTCGCCTCTGCCTTTCACCCTGGCCCAGTCAGTTTCTGGGCTGCAGATACAGCCTGCAGCCTCCACTCAGGCTAGATGTCAGAGTGACGCTGGCCCATCAGAGCAAGGGATGCTTGGCCCCAGTGACCTGCAATGGCCTGGGAACCAGTCGGAGGCCCGAGTGCAATCTGGGCTGGAGAGGACTACTGAGAAAGAGACACACTCTCTCCACCCGTCTACTGTCCCGGAACCTGGAGGAGGGGGGTCTGGGACTGCAGCCAGCCCTTTGGCATCACACGGAACCAGGGAAGAAGGCCACACAGAGAGAAAAGCTGAAAGCTGGCCAGATACTGGATCCCTGACACAGTTTGGTAGCCAATCAATATAATTTTTTTCTTAGATTTGTGTTTTCTTTAACATGCAGTCAAAACAGCTCTGACAACTAATTAAAATGAACAACCATATATTTCAGACTTGGCAGAGGGTTTCCTCATTCTGGGGACAAGGATGCCCCCTGAGGCACTGGTAAGTGGCTTGCCCAGGTGCTCTGCTAAGTTAGCAGTACTGTTAGGACTAGAACACAAGTCTCCTGTTTTCTCATGTGATGTTTTCACTACACCATAAGAAAAATTAATAAAGAGATAATTGCCAAATATAATGGACCTGTTTAAAACTTTTAAGTAAATCTTTGTACTAGTTAACAGTTCATATATCAAGTATTATACTTTAAAAAAGAATCTATACTTAATATTTTAAATCATCCTTTGCATCAATCCACAGAATATGGACAACTAGAAAAAAAAATTAATAAATTTCTCAGAAATGCACTTGTGGTTTGCTGTCGCAGCAAGAGAAGTAGCCCAACAAAATAGCTTAAAATGTTTTATTAAGTATATATAATATTACAGGGTAATATTTACAAAGTTATGGGTTTTTTTTTAAATAAAAAAGTACCTCGGCAAAGATTGCAGATATTCAAAGCTTCAAACAGTGATAAATTGATTTAATACATATAAAAAAAACCTTTAACGGTAACACAGCTGTAAAACAACTTTGGTCTTTAAATCACTGCAAAAAAATGGCTACTGACAAATAGCACACCTTTAATTGCTATGCAAAAAGGCTCTGAAGAGAGCATCTTGCACAAAGCAACACTGGAGTTCTCTTTATTGTTTAGACTAATGGATATTTATATGACAAGGGATCTAATTCTCAACAATGGCTTTTTGTGGATAATGCTCTGTTTAATAAAACAAAAATGTTTCCCTATCTCACCAATCATGGTAACAACACTTTTAAGATTCCACTGATGTCTTACAGAGACGCTTATTACAAATATATTCTTTCTTTTTCCTAAAAGTCTAGATTTATGGAATACCTCATCTCAAATGATCATAATTTTAAAACAATGATCATAATTAAGAGTTATCAAAGTTAAAGGTAGGAAAACTTCCCTGTTACTGCTCATCTCTTCAAAGTTAACTTGGATTATCCTTATTAGCCACTGAAAATGACTTAAAAGGATCTCGAGTGGATGATGGCAGTTAGTGATTTTGAATATATGACACACATGTTAAGACCTGTATTTTGAAATAAACCCTCAATCAAATAAAATACAACAAAAAGATAAAGAGATGCCAGACAATTATTTCTCCAGTGTCCAATAACAGGCAAACAAAGCGGCTTATATTTCCATATATATATATATTCCATGTATATGTGTATATATATATATATATATATACCACTGACCACCATTTTTGAATATCCATTGTAAGATGAGAAATCTAGAAGGTGATATACAGTTTAATTCTTATTGATAGGATAGAGGAGTAAACACCATATTTTGAGCTTTAGTAATTCAAATCACAATTTGGTTGGTCACTGACTTAACTGATTACAATGTCCTAAAAAGAGCAATACTCCCTTTCATGGGATAGTGCCATTATTTTAATTCTGACATTCTTAAGAATTTAAGCAGAATGGACCCGGAATTTTCAAGTGAAACATCAGTACCATTCAAGATTCTCAGAATATGTGAAATTTGTCAAAAAAGAAAACTCTTTAGCTCACCCTATTAAAAAATAGCAAGAAATTAAAATACAGCCAGCTTTCAGTCATCCAACTTAAATACTGGGTGTCTAATGTACGCAAAACACTGCAGGAAGAGAGAAAGGCAAGAGAGAAAAGTTATTACTGTGGAAGGAATTTTAAAATCCAATGAGAAGAGCAAGATGCAAAACCCCACTGAGCTCAGTAGATACACGTGAAATACCAGGGAAGGGTGAGAGAGATGAAAGAGGCTGCTGGAGATGGATGGAGACAGACTGCAAAGGACAGCCAGTCAGGGAGGTGAGGCTGGAGCAGAATGTTTTAAAGAAGAAAAAGGCTGGAAAGCTTGTTACAGAAAATGACAAATGGTGTCACTTGGTATGACTATCGTATAAAGAGAGAATATACAATAAATAAAACCAAATGGAGGAGATTACAGCAAAAATTGGGATCAGGGAGCAAAAGGCGTATTATGGGGCAAAACAAATACAACGATGTTCAAACTGCTGTTAGCGATTTAAATCTGATATGACAGGAACTGGGAGCCATTCTGAGTCTGATTAAAAGAGAATGAACTGGCCCATTGGTGCCCAGGCAAGAGGACCCCTCCTGCTGTGGTCCCTTTTCCAGAGAAACTGACAAGAGCAAGAGCTGATTTCATCTGGCACTTGCCCTGCTACCTTGGGTGGCATTGTCTAGGCAGTGAAAACCTCAAAAGGCAGGCAGCTTCGAAGAGAACACAACAGATGGTCGGACCCGAGACTGAACCCCAAATAAAGGAGAGTTTACTACATATTAAAAGGTATAACTTTAGTTCATAAAAAATTTGACTACAAAGATTTTCCTACCTGATTTTCTTAATAGAGATAGGAGTTTGGATCTTTTTTTCAAGTCCATCTGCTTTTTTTCTCTTTTCATTAAAATTGAGTTCTAAAGTAACAAACAATATTAGCAAAGTATAAATATTTTCAGAAGAGAAAAGCAGCAGGAGCCATTAGAGTTGCATAAAGGAACACAGCTCCCTCTCCATATGCTAATAGTGTGGACAGCTATATATTTTTCTCCAAGAACAGCTGTCTTGATAATGTGTTCCGTTTTCTGAGAGGCCTCTCAGCAGGTCATAAGTTTAGGTTTGCCATGGGCAAACCACTTGGTCCCAACATGAAATATGACAATAAATTTGGCATCCAAGAGGCATACGGAAGCATTCAGTGGACTAAAATAATTATTAGTAATACAACTATAAATATGAATGTCTCATTACACAAATAGGAAGAATTACTAGTATTTTTAGGGGGTATTGGTGAGCAGTCAAAAACATTGGTAAATTACCTAGAAATTTTTAATGTTTTAAATGATCAAGTATTTGCATCAAATATAATTCCACCCAATAAGGGCCTTTGATCTTAAATATATTTACTAAAAGCACAAACTTAGCATTGGCTCTCCTGTAGGTATCCCACTTCCTCCATACAGAAGACGCGTGTGCCTATCTTATACATGTGCACATACAAACACACCCACAAACGAGGCAAAAAACGAGTGCTAATAATCTAAAAGTACTCCAGGCGACCACGACTGTCAGAATGTGGGTTTTCTTCTAACTGGGGTAGGAAATGTGGAAGTTTTGTTTTCCTTTTCAGTCACAGGGGAGGGGAGCAGGAGGCAGGACACAGGAGGAAGGTGATGAGTGTTTATCATGCAACAGAGACACGACAGGAGTGAACCCCCCTCTCAGGGCCGGCTGGGCCTGATGGAGACACACAGTATGTTGCCATGCAGGAGACGCACAGTTGAGATCTCAGTCTTGCTTTTGCATGCCTCCAATCAGAAATGAAGTGAAGAAACACTGTAGAGTTTGCCTTTGAGTCAGAGGAAGGGAATACATATGTTACAACCATAGCTATTTTTGCTGAGAAGTATGAACACAGTGCTCTGAGAACAAGTCTGGCTCCTTTGTGCAGCTGTTACTGTGTCACTGGATCATGTTCAAAGAGGAGAAAAGGTGCTACGTCTTGTATAGCAGAAGCAAGTAACAAGAGGACGAGACAGGGTCCACAGGTTGTGTGAATAAAAGAAAACCACATCCATCAATAAGAGTATCCTAGATCTGTGAGAGATCTGTCACATTGCATGTCAAAGGGGAATGTGCCAATGGCAACCCCCGAGAATGAAGACCACCACCTCCACCAACATCACAGCACACAAAGGTGGCACTCTAGGTGCTCCCAAGTAAATTCTTATCTCTACTTAAATCACTATTCCCCTGATCCAGAAGTGGCAGACACATTATTCAGCTAACAGCACAACTGCCAAAGCTGCTGGAAACCTGAGTTTACTAAGACTTGATGGAAGCCACTGGTTTTCATAGACATCTCTGGATAATCACCAGATTAGTGCTAGGTAATTTCCACCCGGAACCAAGTGAAACCTACAGTCAAGAGGCCCATTATCTGAAAGGCATCATTCTTGGAAGTTGCCTCCTCTACTTTTGCCCCTAATTAAAAAATAAAAATAAAAAATAAAACCAACAACAGAAAACTGGGTCTCATTTGGGTACATAACACAGATCATAATTCTTTTATTAACTAAATTACAGCTGTTCTGAATATAAACTTAACTGTAACAATTATTTACGGGTCAATGACTTATGTTTGCTCACAGATGAAAGCCAGTTACTTTTTTGTTTTCTTCTTCGTAACAGTGAGTCATCAAGGCCATGGTGCTTAAACACAAGTGTATTCCTTCACGTCTGTGACTCTTGAAATCAGAGTCCATCACTTCACTTCAGTTACTCTGGAAAATGTAAAAATGGATATATTATCACTATTCAAGTCTACTTTCCATACGTTAGGAAATTTATGCATTTTTAAAATTTGGAATTGTTTCAGATATACAATCCCTAAAAATAAAGAAAATAGGTATTCAAAGGTCAAAGATAATTCATGGAAATCATTAGGCTTTTTGGTTTTGGTAAGTAAAATGCCAATGCCAAACAGAAATAAAAATCAATAGTCTGATAATCTTGGTTTGCTAGGTGAGCTGAGGAAAAGCCAAAGATGCTTATTTTTCAAAGCAAAACATATGGATCCTAGAATAATATTCTATCACATTCACTTTAGATCTATAGCATTCATTTACTATATGTGAAACAGACATCCGGTCAGGTGTAGGTAAAAGAGGAAATGCGTAGGAATGTACCTTGAACCTTATTCACCAACAAGGCAGACATACGAACACTGAGCACTGGACAAACAGCCCATCAGACAGATATTTTAAAAAAAAATTCGGACCAGCTGAATATTAGTAAAATTAAGGGCATTTCAAGGTCATCAAAGATTTTATATGCTATGAAAAAAAAATTCAAGGCAAAACTGCTTTACAATATCTCCTGCTATCGGTGGTTCAAAAAAGGTCACATCTTAAGGGAAATTAATAAAGGAAGAGGCATTCAAGGTTCTTATACTGATTTCTGAAAGTGGAGAAAAATTTAGTTTCTTCATATACTTAAAGAAAAATTACCATAGGAAGTAAAAGAGCAAAGAAATTGAAAATTAGGATACCAAGATGTAAACATGGATAAGCTACCTCATGAATTCCAGATGCCACTTTCTAAAAAAATTTTTCTTTTCATTTATTCTTTTAGCCCTAGTAAGTACAGGGCTCATATAACAAGCATGCATTTAAAGGCTGTGACACAAACCTACAAATGTGAGATCATTATGTGACTCCTTGCTGAACACAGCTTAAATATCGTTTTAAATTTAATTCACAACACATGATTGGGTGTTTTAAATCTTATGGAAAAACTGATTATATTCAGGGGAACAAAGCCTCCTTTTTTTTTTTTTTTTTTTTTTTTTAGGTACTGGGGTTTGAACCCAGGGTGTTGTGCCTGCATGCTTTGCAGGTGCGGACCCCCAGTCCATTTTTTTACTTTTTTGAGACAGGGTCTCGCTAAATTACGCAGATTGCCTCTGGTCTCAAACTTGCAGTCCTCCCGCCTCTGCCTCCCCAGCTGCTGGGATTACAGACGTGCACCACAGCGCCCAGCTAGCCTTCTGTTTTTCATGTTGCACTTTGTCATAGAGGTAAGTAGGCAGGTCACAGCCTTTAAAACAGTAAAATATAAAGCAAAATATTTATATAAGCAAGGAATAATTGTAAATGTTAAAGGTGTAAAGAAATTTTTAAAAATTTCTTTCAAAATGGTCACTAAATGCCAGTGGAACTGAAAAATCAGCATGTTAAGGTAAAATCAAAATGAATGCTAGCAGCACTCATTATTTCAGACTTATTTAAGAATTTAAAAAGTATATCTTTAAAATATCCAGTAAAGATTAGAAGTTATTAGTCAAGAATTCAAAAAAAATAAAAAATTAGCAGTGATTAAATCTCTCTCTCTCCTTTTCTGTTTCTCTCCCAAAAGGTTAGAACCAAGTCCCTACTTAGAAAAGTGGGGAGAGTAAGTCCCCATGGGTAAAATGAAACAAAATCTCCAACATAAGCATAAAATACACTACTAAAATGATAAAGATTTGTGTCAGATTATGTGCCTTACAAAAAAATTTTAAAGTTACAGTCAACAGGTGCTGAATCTGAAAAACGTTTTACCAAAAGTGACAATTTCTTGCTAAGCCATTTGACTGGAGAATCTGATTTGTGAAACCCTACAACTTGTATAGTCACAGTTTTACAGTTTTTAGCAAAGTAGATTTATGTTTTATATATCAAGAGAAGCAGGCCTTTATGATTACACAGTGTCTCCTTTATTTAAAAAAATCATACTTTCAAGGAGCTTTTTACTTTCTTTCCAATGTTCTTACTTCAACCAAAGTATACATACACATGCATTTTATACTTACCGTCATTCATCATTCCTTTTGATTCTTTAAATGCTAAGGATTAGTAACAAGCCAAGAACACAGTTAGTAAGGTTATACAATTAGAAATCATTTCAAAATAAACAAAGATACAGCAACACAATGCCAACTATTCTACAACTACACACTCAAATTCATTTTAAGGCTCTTATTTTATTACTAAGCACTTCTGTGGATCATGTCCACAGTGTGAATGAAACAAAGGAAACTCAGTCTGCTGGGAATAAAGATCTGGATTTACACAAAGTGAAACCTTCTGGTCTCACAACCTGGTGATAGCCTGCACCTTTCTGGAATTTACAAACCAGAAATTGGAACTAATTGAGATTTTTCTCTACTGGGGGTGCTATGCTTCCTCTTGGCCAATGTGAAAGAGCAAATATCACTTGGCTATAGTAAGTAACTATCTGAGGGACACAGAACAATGAATTTTTCCCAGAGGTGAGAATACAAAAGCAATACTGCCAGTTCTTGATTAATAATGAAGGAAAGAGAGGTCAAGGCAAGAGAGAGAGAGAAAAAAATGAGAACTAGATTTTTCCTAAGGCATATATGGGCATTCTCACTTTTATGAGGGCCAGTTCAAATTATGATCTTATAATGGATCAAGATGAATATATAAGTTTGTAATAATCACCTACCATTAAGGGGTTCCTCTACAGCTTTCTGGAAAATATTTGAAATATATTTATACAAAACAATTTATTTCATGTATTTTTTTACTAAAACTTATATATACTAACATTTAAACTGCATAGTTAGCAATGAATCCTATAGTGTAAAAACAAAAAAGGCAGCGAAAGCTGAAGCAGAGCTTGCTAAGCCTAGTTAATAGTTTAAATAATAACTATTATTCTCTCTGCACTCTTTGTCTATGCAGAATTTCCCACCCTACCCGCCTCTCTCAGTTCAAGAAATCCTGACTTCTCATAAAAATACTAAAGTGCAAACATGCAAATAGCACCAACAGCACACATAATGCAGTTACACAACAAACAAGAGCAAAGCATAATCATTTTGAAGCCATGCAAATTGAATTCAGTAACAGGGAAAGAAAAGTGTTAGGATTTCAAGGTACAATGATTGAGTTATCTCTAAGAGGCACTAGGAAAACTGTTGGCTGCTGTGACTAATGTAGCAATGGCACCAACCTCAGAATAAATGGCTGAGGTAAAGCAAACATACCCTGCCCCAATCTGCCCTTCAGGCATGCCCTGTGAGACTTGTCAGGGTTAGTAGTACTTCCTGCCACAGACAGGGGGCTCTCTATGGGATTCCAGATATATCTATCATTAATCCTTTATAGGAAGCTGAGTACAATATGGTCCTCTCTAGATCTTATTTCCATGAAAGAGCTCTTGGGCCTGTCACTATGAGAAGTCTTATTTGTTCCTTTTCTTAGAATTTTCTCAGAGAGCTTATTAAGGTATCCAAACTACAGTGAAACCATAGTAGAGTTTTCAGGGAAAAAATATTTATAAAATTGGGAGAGGGAATGAATCTTAACTTAGCACAGATTTTTCAACAATATTTACATTTGTTTTGTAGATTGTAATTTTTTTTTTTTTTTTAACAAGGTCTTGCTATATAGCTCAGTCTGGTCTTGAACTCTTAATCCTCCTGCCTCAGTATCCAGAGTACTGGAAGGAATTATAGGCATGCACCATTGTGCTGGCAGAGTGCTGTTCTGTACTCTCTGATGTGCTGGTTTCAATCCCTAGCACCTCAAAAATGGGAGAAGTCCACTCCTGAAAAAATAAGCCATTGAAAGCCCTATAAATAGGACAGAAGCACTGACATAGTGCCGGGTATGGTACAGTGTTGAGGAGTGTTTCCTTCTGTTGTATGTATGGTTCTTATGGGTTAGACTTGACTCGACAGAACCTAACAATGATAACCACCATGGCAAACCCTAGACTATAATTCTTAATGGAGTCAGTTTAATGTAACTTTCTCTTCCTTACTGATAAACCATCAAATTGTCATTCTGTGTATTCATATCAAATGAATTTAACAGGTACGGCAATATATTGGAATCAGCTTCCTTCTAATGAAAGAGATAATACTCATTATTCCTACTCATAAACTTTCCAGTGAGAAGTCAGTATATTCTTAAGGAATCATTTATTCCATCCCATTGATACTTAAATGACCAAACCTAAGTTTTAAAACAGAATTGGACCCATTCATGCAAATGTCATGAAATGACTTCAACATTATCATAATTTGATGTTATATTAAGCAGAGAGCAAAACAGTACAATATTTCAATTACCAATCTTCAGTGTAATCCATCAAGCAATCATTCCCAGTTCATTTAATAAACTGTTAACTTACCCTAGGAGGTTGTATAGTCCTCTGATTGGAAGCTGATATAAATTAAAAAAAAAATAAATAAATTTAATAAATGAAATAAAGGCAATGCAATATTTAATTTTAAGATAAAATATTCAGGGCTAGAAGCAGAAGGTGCCAGGGACTCCAGTGAAGGAGGTCCTGCTTTGATAGTCTATTCAAAAATACAGAATATTCTTGATTATATGCATTGATAGAAGAAAATGAAGCAAATAATCCACCTACATCAGATAATAAACACACACTCTCTCTCATTTGTGCAGGCAATCTCTCCCGTAAGTCAGCCACCTGCTACACTTGGTGTAAAGATGCTGTCACCTGCTCACTCCCACTGTGGGCTCTCCCTCTCTCCTTTCCTACCCAGCTGGAATGTGGACAGAATGTGGCAATGACTGACTTCCCCTCTATTCCATCTAACTTAGCTCACTGCGCGTGTGCCAGTAGCCCACCCTTTTCTCATTTCTTTCATCTTTCCAGTTTTTCAGAGCTCCAGATAGCTAACAAATGAAAGAAAATATTCAGATCCCTCTGAGTTTCAAGAGTTATCTTAGGCAGCTAGTTCCAGGCACAATCAAGCCTGCTCTGTGGATTCCTCCTAGCTTCTGAGTTGCCCCTTTCACTGCTTCTGTGTGGAGTCATCAAGATGAAGGAACACAGGGCATGAACTAAGTGACAAAAGAACTACCTAGCTGGGTAGGGAAGAGGAGATCACTTCCTTCTACAACCAAGCGAGGAGGCCCCAGAGCAGCTAAGGACAGTCCTTAATACACAGATCAGAGTTCTGCAGGCATGAAAACATCAACCAACACTGCCTGAACCATTCTGTAGCAGGGTTATCCTACTGCATTATTCTCTTCATATTCTTTTTCTATCCAGGATTTCCCACCTCACCTGCATCTCTCAGTTCAAGAAATCCTATCTTCTCACGAAGATACTAACATGCAAACATGTGAACAGCAAAACAGAACACACATGCAGGGAACAAGAGATGGGACCAAACAATCATTTTTAAGTCATGCAAAATGAACTTGGTAAGAGGGAAAGAATATGTGTTAGGATTTACAGGATTTCACTGTAACCTGGACTGGAAAACAGATTGGATTTGCTTATTAGCAGACAGAGGCAGACTACAGAACTGCTTTCCTATTCTGTGCTATTTATTTACCACCACTCCCCCATCCACACTCATCAAGCTTCTAGAGCTGCTGGGAAACCAGGCAGGTTCTGACTCAGGGTCAGCCAATCTACAGCTAGCCTGATAAAGCCCTCTCACAGGAAAAGGGCAACTCATTGGCCTGGTAAGTTTCTCACTTCCACTGGAATCTGAAGAGGAGAAACAGAACACTAGAAAGTTGGAGATGAGAAGGGAGGGTGAAAAAGAAAGCAAGCAAGAAGGAGCTCAGAACTTAGAGCTGTAGGTAAGAAAAGCTATCATTGAGCAGACATGAGTAAGATGGAAAATAGGGACATGATGGAGATGCTGACCTAGATGCTAATAGCTGAGGAATCAAGGGCAGGGAACTCAGTAACTGTAAACTGACAGAAGAGCATCAACACACTCTTGCTGCTGAGAGGGCAGCATGATGGTTCAGGCTTGGCAAACATCCTGGATCCTTCCACCTGCTGAACCACATTCTGTCCCACTCTGTGAGGGCCAGTCATGTACCTGCCCTTGAGATCTGTGTCTCTGTTAGTGCCACAGGTGGCTTTAAATTAATGTCCTTCACTGTGGAAGCACTTGAGAGGTGGTTTGTTCCTTGCATCCAAACATAAGGCTGACCTCTTTTCAAAGTGGTAGAGAGTAAAGTGGGTTGAGGTGTATCACATTTAGCAGGCTTCTAAATTAACCAACCAGAGTTATAGCTTTGTTATGGACTATCAAGACAGTCATATATATATATATATATATATATATATATATATATATATACCATTTATTTCAACTATCATTCTCTGTATTAACTTCTATAAAGAAAATGGGCTAGCCGGGCACGGTGGCGCACGCCTGTAATCCCAGAGGCTCGGGAGGCAGAGACAGGAGGATTGCATGTTCAAGACCAGAAGTAGTCTGCGTAGTTTAGTGAGACCCTGTCTCAAAAAGTAGAAAAATGGGCTGAGGGTGCAACTCAGTGGTCCAGCACTTGCAGAGCATGCAAGCGTGAGGCCCTGGGTTCAACCCCCCAGTACCAAAAAAAAAAAAAAAAAAAAAAAAAAAAAAAAAAAAAAAAAAAAAAAAAAAAAAAAAAAAAAAAAAAAAAAAAAAAAAAAAAAGAAAGAAAATGGGCTATTTAAATTGCTGATTGGTAATAAGAAGGGTCAGAAATGTTTAGAGTTGTATTTTTGAGTTGATAGGCATGTTTATCACAATATTAAGGGTTTCTAAGTAAATCTTTTTTTCCCTCCTAATAATGTATAAAAATAGTTTCAATTCTTAGGTCCAAGGAATGTCACATTTGGCTAGTTCTTTCTGAAAAAAGAGATCTATGAAGAGCAGTAATTCAAAGGGACACCAGTCAGTTCTGACCTGCTAACAGTACAGTATAAAACTATAGTGCAGAAGTTAATTTCACCTTAATTCTCTCCAATAGGAATATAACCCAATGGACAAAGAATGATTATATATAACGTGAGTGTGTGTATTCTGCTTCTGTATCATTCCAAAATAATGGAAATGTGGTAAATATGGTTTTGACTGCCACTAGGGTGATTTGTATCAAAACACTATTAAATACCCTTAAACTAACTGGTAATGGCTTAAAAAATGAAAAGGTATTGACCCTTGCAAATAATGAATATAAGCACCCTATCAAATAACAAGACAACTCCAGTGAGTTTAGCTGGTACTTTTTAAGCTTTTATATGGCCTCACATTAGGTTATTATACTCAGTCCCTTGTCTCACTTCATAAAATTAAAATGCTCTGGTAAGAAGGAAAAAAGTCCAACAGTTAAAAAACATGGCCATAGAAGTGAAAGTCACAATCAGATTCTTTAAAATAATAATGAGAGCTAGACGTTTAAACTAGGAAATGAAAAACAGAACAGTTAAAATTCTCATAGACACATTATCTCACTTTAAAGACAGAGCTCGGTTTTTTTTTTCTTTAAACAATCAGAATTTTATTGCACTTAAATCAAGATACATTCATTTCTAAAACTGCATCGACAATGAGTAAAATTTATTTTGGAAACATTTGTAGCTTTTACTTCCTGATACAAATACTCAAATGTGCACCCTTAATGTTATATATATTCAGATTTACAAGCAGATCATATAAGCAAAACACATTAATTTTTCTAGTCTACTAGAAAGATTTTCCTGTACCTTTTCTCTTCTTGCCTTTCAACTGACCGAAGGTGTCTCTCTGCACTCTGGCATCAGACAAGTTGATTTGAAAAGTTAATGTAGGATAGTCTCAAAATGTCAATAAATTTGGACTAAATTCTTAACTTACATAAAGTATATTTATACATTAAACCATAATAAAAATAATTTTGGGTACTTGTACGTATTTATTGCCATTTGGCATTAACTTAGAATAGTAACATTTGCAATTATAGTGGTTTCACAGGCATCTTAGGGAAGTAGGAATGGAAAAGGTGAGAGAGCAGTATCGAGGCAGCAGCAGCTAGACAATGCCTATTCCCACGTGAGGCAGCATCACCAGCCCTCATGGCAATTGTACTGAATATCATTCTTTGCCAGATATGGAAGGCATGGAGAAGCACAGGAATAAAAGGGAGGCATTTTGACTGAGGAAAAAATAAGAACTGAGAGTTGACCATCAGTCAACCTAATCTTACTGCATTAGAATATGTTAATACTGCAGGTTACATACTATACTTAGGCATTCATGAGGAGCAATAAAATCAGCAGCATCATCCTGCAAGACCAGACACAGGCTGATTGGAAGACTCAACAAAACAGAATGTATATCAGCATTCAAGATGCTCCCAATAGCTCCCACATGAACATCAGTCTGCTTCAGATGTTTTAGCTGTGTTTTATAGACTTATGTATCATGAAATGAGGAAATTTCAGAGAAACAACCAAGACTTATGAACACATAAAGATAAGTAGATTTTGCCTAAGTATTTAAATTGTCCATATAATAAGCATTAATTAAAGGGGGGGAAAGAATACATAACAAAACCAAATTCAATTATCAGTCACCAAGAGCTGAAGTGCAGGAAAAAAGGTAAAATTTCTTTGAAAAGTCTTATGCAAACAATATAGGAAATTTCTTGACTACAGTAATATGAGGATTTTTTTACTAATTTGTAGAAACACAAAATTTACCTAAAACAAAGCAGAAATTGATTTTTTTACTTCATTAATTTGTAACTTTTGATTATTTTGCCAGGTGGTGAAGAGTTTGCATTACTTCATAAATAAAAAATATTTTAAGGGAGAATATTATAAACCAAATTGTAGGGAACATCTTAAGCTTGGATAAGACAACATGCTAGTTTCACACACTATCAAAGAATATCTTCTCTCTCTACACACACACACACACACACACACACACACACACTCAAAATAAGGATTCTTGCAGAAACCATTTTAAAAACTATCTTTTATTATATTGGTTTTAACTAAAAATGTTTTAAAGTCATTCATTGGAGATCTCTGTTCTTTACATGAACAAAAGTGACATATTTTGACTTTCAGTTCACTTTAGGAGTGTCCATATGTACAAATAGTACACAAGAGGGACAGAAAGCGACAAATTGGTCTCTGCAAGAGTTCTATCATTGACATAATGGAAAAATCAAAAACTTTCTCCATTAATTAAAATAGAGCCTTCAAAGATCTCTCACTTTGTAGAAAAATCCTATACATTCTAATACATAAAGCCACTTTCTTTTAAAGTAGTTAATAATCCAAAATTTTCGTTAATTCATAGGCCTTCCACCCTCTTTAGTTATCCTCATTCCAGTTATACTTTCTCATTTTTGGACTTATCAATGCATTTCTTTGGTCTAAAATTTAAGAACCCACTAAAAGCATTTTCCCCAAGTTATATATATGAAATTCTTTGTATAAGACAACAAAAATAAGATTGACTTACCCACAAATTTCATATAAACTAGTCCAAGTAATTCTGCTAGAGCTATGATACCCAAACCCGAAATCAAAAGAGGGCCATGTACTGGTATACATGCTGCAGAAACAAACAAAGTATTATATTAGAAATGCCTATAGCATAACCAAATTTTTTAAAGGAATCAACAATAATAAATAATATTAAGTATTTTTGTTTTGTTCTGTTTTTGTGGTGCTGGTGATGAAACCCAGGGCCTCTTGTGCGCTAGGCAAGAACTCTACCACTGAGCTACAATCCCAGCATATAACTTCAAGTTTTAAAGAGAATAATTCTTGCTCTAATGATCAAAAAATAAAAATGATGTGCAGATAATACACATAATATAAAAACATCTTGATTCTTATTTAACTCAGTGAAATGACTCTTGTAACAATGTGGCAAGTACTATTTTCACTAGGGGAAAAATGAGGGAGTTAAAAAAGAAAGGCTCAGGTAGGTGCCATGGTGCATGCCTGTAATGTCAGTGACTCATGAGTTTGAGGCCAGGGGAGCCTGTGAAACTCAGTAAGACCTTGTCTCAAGATTAAAAAAAAAAAATTTAATCAGGTAGGGGTGCAGCTCAGTGGTGGAGCACTTGCTTAGCATGAGCGAGACCCTGGGTTCAAACCCCAGACCTGGAGGAAAAAAGAGAAAGAAAAGAACAAAACAAAACAAAAAACTACTCACAATACCAAAAGCTGAAGAGTGTGTGGAGAAATAGAATATCACATTCATTGGTGGTGAAACCAAACAGAGTCTGGTAGTATACTACAAAACTCATGGTACTTTAACATACATACCAGCAATTGCACTTCTTGGTATTTACCCACTTGGAGTGAAAAATTTATGTCTACATAAAAACCTGCATATGGATGTTTATAGAAGCTTTATTCATGGTCACAAAAAACTGAAAGCAATCAGGATGCCTCTTAATAGGTGAATGGACAAACAAATGATGGTATAATCATGACAGAATATTATTCAGTACTAAAAAAAGCAATGAGCTATCAAACCACGAAAAGACATAGGGGAACTTAGACTAATATTTCTAAGTGAAAGAACCCCATATGAAAAACCCTACATACAGTATGATTCCAATTCTAGAACATTCTAAAAAATGTAAAACTACAGAAATACTAAAAAGGTCAGTGCTGCCAGGAATTTAGGAGGGGGGGAGATGAAAAAATGGAGCACAGAGAACTTTTAGGGCATTGAATCTATTCTGTCTGAGACTACAGTGGGGGATATATGTCATCATATATTTGTCACAGACATAGGATGTACAATACCAGGAATGAACCGTGATATAAGCTATTAACGTTAGGGGATAATGATGTCTCCACATTGGTCACTGTACCATTGGTCACTGTACCAATCTGCTGTGGGATGCTGCAGGGAAGCTGTGGCTGAGTGGAACATGTGAAAGGTGTAGGAGCATATGGAAACCCTCTGTACTTTCCAATCAGTTTTTCTGTGAACCTAAAACTGCTCCTTAAAAAGTCTGTCCATTAAAAAAGAAGAAGAAAAAGAAAAAAAAAAAAAAAAAGGAACAGAGAAAAAAAGCTCTAAGAGTAATCCAATTTGGGACTACAGAAGGATATGGTTCTTACCCATGATACAGAGACATAGTCCAACCACAGCAAGTACGTAGCCCAGCACCTGAGTGATCAATATGGCAATGGTGAAGGAGGTCATCCCAAAAGCTGAGGGTAGGAAAAGGACAAAATAGAAGGGTGTTGAGAGAATTGATAAAGCAGTCATTTCTTGCATTTGGCACAATCATGAATAAGAGGCTACAACCGAAGGTCCTTATCAGATGTTGTTGTTGTTATTAGGTGCCTTTGAGTTGGTATCCAACACATAGAGACCCTATGTTCAACAGGTGAAACACTATTGTTAGTGCTTCTCTGCTATTCATAGGGTTATCAATGGCAGATTGGTTTTTGGGAATGGATTGACACATGGTCCTTCTCCCAAGCCTACAGCACTTGGTGTTCCCAGGAGGTCTCCCATCCAAGTACTAAGCAGACCCAACCCTGTTTAGCTTCTGAGATCTGACGGGATGGGATGCCACAGTGGTACAGCTGCAGGCATATATAAGGGCTAGGGTTTAGCTCAGTTGGTAGAACACTGCACTATACTCTCTGAGGACCTGGGTTTGATCCCCAGCACCAGAAACACAAGATGTAGCAATCCACTCCCAAAGCAATCAGCCATTGGAAACCTTCTTCATAGACTCCTTATCAGAGAGCAGATGCTTTTCTAGTGATCTAATCCTTCCATTCAAGTGTCAGCTCCAGATTCACTTGTTCAGCAGCCTTTTTATTACCATAGCCACCTGACTGGGACTAGTAGCTTTCACCCAAAATCTTAGAACACTGCTGCTTTTACCACACTTGTGCATTTTACAGCAGGAATGCCTATTAGGTTTCCAAAATTGGTCTGGTGGAGAGAACTAGTATGAAAACATGTAATTGCAAAAATCATGACCTCTATCTTACGCATCTAAAAGAGCTATGATTTTATAATAAATTGGTATCTTTCCAATGTACAGTAAGCCAAAGACAGGCTCTAAGATCCAGTGTTAAATGACACTCTTTAATAAGAACAACAAAAATATAATAGCATCTTACTCCTAAGATACAGAGAAAACAATACTGATAATAGTTGTTGTTAGGTGCCGTCAAGTCGGTATCCAACTCATAGGGACCCTCATAGGGTTTTCAATGGCTGACTGCTTCGGGGCTGCCTTGGGAGTGGATTGCCAGGTCCTTCTCCCATTTATGCGGTGCTGGGAATTGAACTCAGGACCTAAGAGACTGCAGCGCAGCACTCTACCAACTGAGCTAAATCCCAGCCCGATAATAGGATATCTACACTATCTTTTAAAATTAGTGCCAAGGTTCACCAATAACTAAAAAAGTATGTTTCCATAACTTGTGATTTATATCCATCTTGTAGAACTAGTCTTTTAAACAAAGAAGATTAGCAAAAGAAAAATGCTTTTAACATCTACTTATAATTACAAATAATTGAAATTAGAATATGCAGATACTCATTAAAAATTACACAGCATACTTTAAAATTATGCTAAATGGCATCAAATACAGAGGAAAATTACTTTTCACAAAATAATCAATGGTGTTGAAGATCTAAGATCTCAAATAAACTTAAAATCAATCTATATGGGGAAATGTCACTTTTATTTTTTTAGTGGTACTGGGGGACTGAATCCAGGGCCTTACACATACTTTACACCCTACCACTGAGCTGCACCCCCAGCACCTTTTATTTTTTATCTTGAGACAGGTCTCGCTAAGTTACACAGGCTGCCTCTGGCCTCAAACTGGTAATCCTTCTGCCTCCACTTCTCAAGTTGCGGGGAATAGGCATGTACTACCACATCCACCAATGGACACTCTTTTAATAAACAAACTTTTCTTGAGGTGTTCAAAAACCGTATAAAAATATTTTCACCCAAGTACTGGAAAAACATAGGCAAAATCATATAAGAACAAATACCTACCTGTCACAAACACATTATACTGAAATGATATTAATATTCCTGTAGAAATTACAATAAGACCAAGTCCAGAAGCTTTCTTTACTGAATATTCTCCTGTTAATAAATAAAAATATTTAAAATATTTTCTTAAATAGTTCCTATTCTTTGTGAAGTTAAAATACTTAATTTATTAAGTATATTACTTTCAATACTGCTCCTATAAACTGTGAAAGGCTTAAAAACTCTTTCCCTCAAATTCCCAGAAAATGAGCGATTATTTTTCAATTATTTAAGACCAAACTAAATAAATCTCAACATATGTGTCAACATGTCAAATCCTTGAACTGGCTCTACCTCCTTCCTAACTACATTACAGAACTCCAGAAGAGAAACTTTTAGTGCTCTTTCATCATTCCTTTCATTTGCTATCTGCAATCTACCCCCAAGTTAAATCAATTTCTCTTTCAAGTCACTTTCAGATGTCACCTCCTCCCCAATTTTGGATACAACTAGAACTGTCAAACTTATGTTCCTAAGTAGTATACCTATGCTGTGGTCTCCCTAAGAAACCACAATGGTGTTCTGCAGTCTACACTCTGAGTCCCAGGTTGCCTCTGCTTTTCTTCCTGTGTGCTCCATTCCCTTATCCCCTCCACAAACTTCCATCCTCTGCCACTTCAGACAGAGTTTTCATGTTCATTCCCACTTCCATGTCTTGGCCAAGGAAGTTTGCCTCCATAATCTGTTGAATGGTGGCCCTAAGGATATTCCTACTTCCCAGTGCCTAGAACCTGTGAATATATCCTACATGGCAAAAGAGTGAGCTACATTATATGGCAAAAGATATAATTAAGGATATTGAAGGAGGGGCTTATCCTGCATCAAATGGCTGGGCTTTGGTTCTAATGACAAGTATCCTGTGAGAGAGGCAGAGGGAAACTTGACAGACACACAAAGAAGTCAGAGGAGAGAAGAAGGCAGTGCAACCATGGGAGTGGAGATTGGAGCTATGCTGCCACAGGCTAAGGAATGCTAATACCAGAAACTAAAAGAAGCAGGGAATGGATTCTCTCCTGGAGCCTTGAGAGGGAGTCAGCCCGAGGATGCTCTGACTTCAGAATTAGGCCTTCAGAGCAGTGAGGGAATTTCTATTGTCTGAAGCCACCCTATTTACCATAATCTGTTACATCAGCCCCAGGAAACCAATACACTCCCCTTGGGAATGCCCAACTTATGCCAACCCTGCGCCCTTCACATCTTACCTGGGATGAAAAGAATGGCTCCAACAATGACAATTACAGTGAGCACAAGTCCAGCAATGAGTAAGAGAATGATTTTCTTATTCGTACGGTTGGATTTATACTTCAGTGCTTAAAAGAAAAACCAAGAAAAATGTAAACTCAACCACAAGAGAAGCCATTTCTGTAATGTATAAGGTGTAGAGATAAACTGACAACTCACTATAATTGAATGACCCTGAAGATCACCTCCTTCATATCATTAAGCCTCCTCATGTCCTTTTCATAAAGCAATGGATAAACAGGGTCATAGTGTGTAAGTGTGGATGCTGAACATATGGGTGACACTTAGTTCCCTTTCACTTAAAAGATGAAGTTATACATGTCAGACTTTCTTAATTGAACCATTAAACTGTTGAGCTAGGTAATGCTTTCTGTGGGGTGCCACTGGTGCATCACAGAATGCTGAGCAGATTCCATGGACTCTATATGCCAGATGCTAGCAGTAGCCCCTCCCCCAGATATGTTAATCAAAATGTCTTAAACCTTGTCATTGTCCTCTGAAGACCAAAATCACTCTAGATTGACAGCACAACACTGACACACACAATGCTGATGAGGAAACTGGTAATCAGCAATACTGAGAAAAAGAGAACTGAGTTCCACCTTATATAAAATCAGTAAAACATCTGGAAATTTGGATATTTTGTTTTGAAAAAGAGGATGGAATAAACATTGGAAAAATCACACACTTGTGAAATCCTGATAGAGAAAAATGTTTAAAATTTTCAACTAAAATATTTTAACAAAAATAAACTACCAAGATTCAACAGGATCCATCATACACATTATTATTTCCGATGCTGAGTTTATTGCCAAGTACCCAGTACCTTCGCTGAAGGAATAATGTAGTGGACCTAAAAATATTTTCTATTGACCTTTTTGTTTTGATTAATACCAAAATTAAATTTTCACCAAGAAATTGTTAAAGGTAACCTAAAATCAGTCTGAATGGCAGAGAGCAACAGGGTTTGCAAGTGAAATTCTGCTGCATGCTATCTACACAGTGATATTCTCCACTCCACTAACCAATGGATGACTGTTGTGAGGGGGAAATATTTTAGATGTTTTGTTTGCTTTTTATTTTCCTCTACTAGAATGATGAACAGATTGTTCTTGTTCGGTCCCATGGAGTCTGGTCTGATTGATAGCAGCGCTATGTACAAAAAATGAAATACTACTAGATACTCTGCCATGCACATGATCTCGTTTATGTTTAAGCCCATTGTTAAGTATAGTTAAATCAACAAATAAACCTGAAATGACCATGATAAAATCTATTTTTAAGGTATACTACAGGTACTTGAGGAGCTGGGATTTAGCTCAGTTGGTCAGTTGGTAGAGCACTGCTCTGCAGTCTCTGAGGTCCCGAGTTCGATTCCCAGCACCACAAAAATGGGAGAAGGACCTGGCAATCCACTCCCAAGGCAATCCCGAAATAGTCAGCCATTGAA
Organism: Pedetes capensis; assembly: GCA_007922755.1. Classification (NCBI taxonomy): domain Eukaryota; kingdom Metazoa; phylum Chordata; class Mammalia; order Rodentia; family Pedetidae; genus Pedetes; species Pedetes capensis. Next base: position 112,651 of record VMDO01003944.1, read on the forward strand.
AACCCTATAAGGGTCACTGTGAGTCGGACACAACTCAACAGCACCCAACAACAACAACAACAACAACAACAACAACAACAACAACAGGTACTTGAAGATTTTTCTGAATCTCTCTACCCATACTTGAGATTATAACCTCAATTTTAGTCTCTTTAGGGGGAGACGGAGGCCTAAGCAACAATTATCCATGAAGCTGAGTAACCAACACCCACAGTAGAGGGAAATACACAGTAATCAGAGAGCAGCCTATGGCAAGTTCCCCATGCTTTTATTTAGTCTGTTACCTCCAGCTAACTCTGGAACTTATATCCTTAAAAGGCACAGAGTTTTCACAGCTTCATTACATTTTAGGCTCAAATACCAGCTGGAATGAAACTGAGTGGATAGGTCACAAAATGAATAACACAGGACAAGAAGCTTTCTCTAGATATACGAGGTGTGATCAAAAGTTAAGGCGAATGTTTAAATTTTAAAAATTTTGTCACAGTAAAATTCCCGGTGCCATTAATCTCCTTCAACATACTCCTGGCTTCAAACACACTTAGGCCATTGCTCTCTCAACTTTCTGAAGCAGGTCTAGGAGTCCTCTTTTGTGCTGTTGTAGCTGCCTCAATGTCTTGACTTGATTCAAAATGTTCACCTTTCATGGTCATTTTCACTTTGGGGAAGAGTCAGAAGTTGCACAGTGCCACATTGAGTCAATAACATTACAACATAATGTTTTTATTTGACAGAAATTTGCCGTACCAGAATTGACGGGTGGTGATATGGAGCGTTGTCATGATAGAAGATGAAACTAAAGACATTGATGAAGGATGACTTCTAGGACTGTTTCAGACGGTGGCAAGAGTGATGCGTGTGTTCCAAGCCAAGGAGAATATTTTCAGGGGGATTAATGGCAATGTATCTTTTACTTTGATAGTTTTTAAAATTTAAATATTCAGAGTGTTTTTTTGATCCACTCTGTATGCCATGCTTTCCATTTTAATCCCAAGTATGTTGCTATCTAAATAGCGCCTGAATGTACTACAAAAGGTTATAAAATAGAAGCTGTTTCAAATGTACTTCATATTCAATCAAATATTCATAAGAGTCTCTTCCAGGTTTAATTCAATACATAAAAGAGCCACTAAGATTAAGCAATGAAAATTTAGAGTACAGTATAATTTCATGAATAAAGGTTGGCTTATATCATTCTTAACAAAAATGAGAGCCTGAAACTCATAAAATTCAACCCCTTTGGGCTCAGAAGAGATAATATAAGAAATAATGTCAACCAAACAAGAAAAATCAAACATCTCAAAATATTGCAATTGGCAGTGTTATACCATAAAAATGCCCCTTTCCTTTGAGTATAAATGCAATGTACCTTGGAGGTAGCTTCCACTCTGTTGACTGGTTTAATTATTACTTATTTTCAAGGCTACCTTAAACTTTTCCTTAGTTTAAGTGGCCATTTGCAACAAGTATATTAGTGGGTCCTAGTTACTGGTAAGTAACCACAGACAATAAAAGAATATCTGTATGCTTTCTTTAGTGAACCTTTACAAGGAGTTTCTTTTGGCTCATATTCTTCACTCACAATAGCCACATTTCACTAGATCCCACAGCAAGTGTTGGGAAAGTATCTTGTTGCTAGCCCAACGGTCAATTTTCTCAGCTACACTGATATGTAATACAATCCAGTAATCTCAAGGGCCTTTTCTTTTTTATCTTTTCCTGTCCTTTAGTAAATGGACTTATCCTTACTCATCTGAGGTAGCACCACAGCATCCAATCCTGCCTGATCTTGGAAGCTGAGCAGGGTTCAGCCTGGTTAATCCTTAGATGGGTGACTGCTTGGGAATACCAGGTGCTGCAGGCTAGGGAGTAGGACCTGGCAATCCACTTCTGAAACAATATGACATTGAAAACACTATGAATAGCAGAGAAGCACTGACAAATAGTGTCAGGGATGGCACAATGTCAAAGTGTTTCTTCTGTTGTACATTGGGTTGCTATGAGTTGGACTCAACTCGACAGTACCTAACAACAACAACAAATCCTTATTTATCAATTTATCAAAACATTAAACACAGCAAAGAAAAAATACAAGTTAATTCCCCAAACACATTGAAATTTAATTTCAGTATTCTTCAAATTAAGTAATGTTTAATTTAAGCATTAAGATAAAAACAATTTAATGTATTCTTAACAGTGGGCTCTTATCAAATTTCTTAGTATGATTTTCTGGTTGCCTGACAAGACAATCTATGTAATTTTAACAATCTGCATGCTTTTAAAGATTCTCCTTACTAAAACTACTGAAATCAATACACAAAATAAATCACATGAGAAAAATTATACACATATATATAATCTTTTTTTTTCTTTTGCAGTACTGGGGAATTGAACCTAGGGCCTCATGCATGCTTTTTGCAAGCACTCAACCACTAAGCTGTACCCGCAACCCATTTTTTACTTTTGTATTTTGAGACAGGGGCTGGGGTTTAGCTCAGTTGGTAGAGTGCTGCTCTGCACTTTCTGAGGACCTGGGCTTGATTCCTCAGCAGCGCAAAAGGATGTGGGAGTCCACTCCCTCAAAAAGCCAATCTTGAAACAACCAGCTATTGAAAATCCTACAAGGGTTGCTATGAGTCAGACATGACTCAATGGCACCTAATAACAACTATTTGGAGACAGGGTCTTGATAAACTACGCAGGCTGTCTCTGGCCTTGAACTTGCAATCTTCCTGGCCTCCACCTCGCAAACCACTGGGATTAAAAGCATGTACCACTGTGCTGGCTAAGTATTTACATTTTTAACAGAAAAACTTATAACTCAATACTTAAGGTTACCACACAGGAATACCAAGTATCAGTACATGAGATTTTAAATTTTATTTTCTTTTGAGACAGGGTCTCACTGTGTAGTCCCAGACAGCCTTGAACATGCCATCTTCCTTCCTCCCTCTCCTGAGTATTAGGACTGCAAGCATGTGCCACCAAAGCCCAGAACAATAAGACATTCTTATCAACAAATTAGGAATTCTAAAATTTCCTCCTCTTCTGTTTCAAAACACATGCTGTTTAATTTCAATGTAATTTCAGAGAATATACAATATAGAATAACAACTAAATCTTAACAGGCTACTTATCAAAATAATGTGTTAGGTTGGTTCATTCACTTATTCTACAAGTATTTACTATGCACATACAATGTACTAGACATTTATATTAGTCCAAATCAAGGAAAAAGTAGATTACTTTAACAAATAATTTGATCAAGCACTCTCCACCCATGTGACAATCATTATTCTAACAGCTAACAGTGTGCAAAATAGACAAATACGAGCTGGTCTCAAGGACCTTACATTCTAATGGAGGGGCAAGTTATAGGAGGTGTTATTTCCAGATCTTCCCAGTTAAATAACAGGTGAAGGTCTACTCTAAACTAAGAAATGTCCTTTATGTATTCAGTCTTTCAAATTCATGTGAGAAAAGCAATGATAGGTCCCTCCTGCCATCTGAAGCAAGTGCTAATGTTACGATGAAACAAGATTTTTCTGGTCTCTTTGTGATTGACAGACAACACATACAGGATAGCATACAGGTTGTGGCTGATAAAATCTAGTAAAATTACCAAGTCAATTTGGGGATAAAATCAAATCTATCATGTTAGGTTTTCATGATACTCTAAAGACTACATTTGATGTGCCCATACAGGCTCACACAGACTACAGTCTACTTAGCAAAATCCAAAAATTCAAGAATTCAACACTTGCTCAAAGACATGATTTTTAGACAGCCCCCAACCAGGTGATCAGCAAGTAGAAAGACACAAAGGCTTACCAGTGCGATAAAATGCATACCCGACCATGAATATCATAAAGGGAGATAAGTAGTTGATTTAATTACCATAGTACTATCTTCTGATAACTCCAGGAAAGCAATTTAGGACTGCTAAGGTATTTGCTGAACTATAAACCAATATTATCTTCAAAATAGGATAGAGTACATCTGATAATTTTTAAAATCAAATTACAATTTCAAAAAATTTTAATTTAAATTATAATCTTTTAAATATTTAACATATTCATCCTAAAACACACACACACACACACACACACACACACACACACAACACACATACAACACACATACACACACACGAAGCTTTTGTGAAAATGGTGCTGGAGAAAAATGAATTGCCAATTGTAAACTCTTAATTGCCAGAAGGCAAGTAAAATAATTTTATAATAAATTCCATACACTATCTAACTTCTCTGATGAAACAACTGCATCAAAATGAATACTGAGTAAACATCATATTCCTTGCCCAGAGGACCTAGAAATAAAAGAAGCCAGGCTCAGTGTACCAAGTAAATTGAATATAAATGAAGAAGATTCCAACAGATGGATTTCTTTTTCCTGGTTCCAAATTATCTTGGTTTTTGGAAGGTCTCAGAATGCCAAACTATGTGCAGGAGTTGGGATGTCTGGATTTGGAAAGGGTCAAGGAAGTAACAACTACGTTTTTACAAAAGACTAAAATGATGAGTTACAGTTTTGTTCACTTCCTCTTACAATAAAATCAATGCATAACTACAAGATTTAGTAACAGAAGGTGATCATAATGGAGGGAGGACCAAGGGGGAGGGCCCAGAAGTTCAAAATAACTGAACAGAATTCTCACTAAACTTAATAACAAAGTTCTGTTATTTGGGGCCATCAACGAGGTCACTGAATGATTCTTTGGAATTACTGTATATTTATTGGAATAACATTTACTTTCTTGAATAGAAATTTCCAGTACAACTTAGTGTATGTCCTTACTTCAGAATGATTTTTCCTAAACCATAAAGAAATTTCCTGTTCCATTACTTCTCTTAAGTGTGCTTTCAAGGCCTAGTTACTTTCATTATTAAGATAGGTTTCCTGTCTGGACTTGAGGACATAGTAGGACCTCAAGACTACTGGGATGGAGAATTTTTTCCCTTGAATTTCTCAACAGTGACTTCCACAGGAATATCTACCCAAATACCTCTGAGCAGTAAACCAAAATCTTTGTGGAGTAACCTTGAATAGGGACAGGAAAGTTAGAAAAGGAAAGGAGAGATGCCAAGAAAACATAATATGAAATAAATTAGAGCAGTCTGCACTTTGCATAGTTCTGATATGTGTGAATCCCCATTACCATGGTTTAGTTCAATAACACAGTCACCAAAAATATAGTTCAAATTTTAGTTGTCCAAATACAACAACCGAATAACTAAATAAATAAAAACTTCACTGCTATCTCTTCAGTCCACAAATCACTACAGAAGGAGCAGATATGCATGACGATCTGTGAACAGTCCCATTACCTCTGTTAAAGGCGGCTGGTGCCCAGTCGCTGCACATCTATTATACGGTTCATGCACAGACAGGCAAGAGCATAGTAATGTTATCTCCTAGTCTCCCAGTGATAAGCTCATGTGACCTTTTAAAATGCATTATCAAAAGGGAAAATGGGGCAAGGAAGCCAAAAGAGCGAAAAAATGAAAAGTGAGAATGCTGGATGTGAAATCTGAACAGACCATAAGCAGAATGACAGAAGAAATCCCTACTGTGGGACCGCTGACACCACTGCCCCACGAGAGCCTCTCAAGGCGCAGCCAGAGCCGCTCAGTGAAGGTGAACTCACTGGCGTCAATGAGGAAAGTGCAGAGCACGTGACAAAATAATGAAGATGCCCCAGAGGAAGTGACTGGCAAAAAAACAGAAACAAAAACCATGTCACATTAAAGGAACACTGGGAGCTACCCGTGCAATTCAAAGTGCAAAGGATAAAATGTTACAAGCAGATTCAGACTTACAAAGGACTCTGACAATTCACCAAGGCATTTCTATAAAGATGCGCGCTCTGTACAAAAGTCATACAAGAAGAGAAGTGGTGTTCAAACAATGCTTGATAAAGCACTTTAATTCTCAGTGTTTTTAATGTTTTGATTTACCATGTAATAAATATTAGTTTTACTACTTTTTCATTTTCCAATGAAGTTACTGCTGATAGTAAGGAGGTTCTAATGTTTTGATGAAAGATTTTAAAGGTCATGTGTGATAGCATTTTTTTTCCCATTCATTATCAAGATTGTTTTGCAGTTTCAGCTTTCATGGTCATTTTCTTGGTCTTGCAGTTCTGTGAAAAGCAAAGACTCCTGGTATATGACACAAATTCAAAGAAAGGAAATGAAAAGAAAAGAAAAGATAGGCCTATGTCAAAGAATTTCAGAATGCTAGCCAATTCTTTATATACAGTTGGACTGTAACCCTGCAGGAACTAGAGAATAGGAAGGCAGCACTTGAAATCATGTATTGAGCATCTAAATGATGGAAAGAACCTGTAATGATATCAAAGAGTAACAAAGAAAAAAGAAGAACCCAGAAAATCAGCCAGGAACTTCAGTGGAGTGACAAACTGTGAGTTGGCATAGTTTTTAGAACAAAAACAAAGTGTCAGAAAGCAATACTATTGGTTAAGGCTCAGTATTTGATTCTACTACTGAGTTGTTTGCTAAGCATAGAAATTTTTAAAGTTCTTAAGTTAAAGCCAAATGGAGAGGTATGCAGGAACGGTTCCCCACAAGACCTTTGTCTTCAAGACATGTTTTGGGGCTTACCAAGTCCTGGTGTGTCTCCATGAGCAGAGAAGTCTTCCCAGGCCTCCTCCTAAGGGCCAGTGGCATCCTGAGCTGCCGTGCAAGACAAGCTTGGGTGTAAAGAAACTCTTTCTCCTCAAAGCAAGGACACACCGGCTGTCTTTGGTCTAGGTTTCATCTTGGACCACAAAAGACTCACATGTCAAGCTAGAAAAATCACTGAAATACCCCACAGTGAAGTCTAGACCATAAATCGTGATGAAAAAAAGTTAAGGAGAACCAGAAATCCAGAAAATAAAAGCCACGGATCTGAGCTACTATTACTACTCTTATGGTTGAAACATACTGGATTCTAAGAAATGCTAAGTAGGCATGATGATACACGCCAGCCTGGACAATATAGTGAGACCCTGCCTCAAAAAAGAAAGAAAAAGGGAAACAAAGCAAGAAATGCATAACCTTGCAGCTTTGTAGGTAGAAAACAGCTGTTCTTCTCTTTGGTAGGATGCCCAGGCCATAACCAGAAGGCCTCCTACAAAGGGCACCAAAAGAAAATTAGACTCAGTTCACGCACAGGACAGGAGGACACACCATCTTCCCAACTGCAGTGACCCACATGTGAGGATCACAAAGCCAAGGGTGGTGTGCGCTCACTCTCACATCTCAAACATTTAGCCCAGTGCCCCGCAGTCAGTCGCACCCATCAGTGGGTATTCATAGAATAAATCCACAAATTTGGTCAACATTCTGCTCTATCACTAACATTTCATCTACTCAGAGTGTGTACCCTGATACAGGTTCATCCTTCACAGAAAGAAGACTCTTGAAATAAATTCAAGAAGGGGAGACAGTACAGTGTGGTGGTAAAGAGCACTGTTCAAATCCTAGGACTACCAGGCAATAGCTGGTGACTGTGGGCGAAATGCCTAAGTGCATTAACTACAAGATGAAAATAACAATAGTTTTTACACCCAGAGTCCCTCAGAGAAGTAAATGTGATTTTAGGTCTATGGTACTTAGCACAGTGCCTGTCCTTCAGATAAAAACCTCCAAAAGTATTTGGCAACTATTATTGTCATTACCTTTCAACTCAATGTCAGGCTGGATGAATCAAGAATAGGGATTTACATTCCATATACATACACAGCATTTACTTGTTTAAGATGAGACAAAATTTAAAACTTCCACTAAGGTATTTCTTTAGGTTCATAAACAATGTTCTTTAAAATGTGACTGATAGAAAAAATATAAAAAATAATATTCTACACCGCTAACACAAAAATGAAAATTAAAACAAGATGTTCTTTCACTCTTCAAATCAGCAAAGATTTTTAGAATTATAACATTAGGACCATGAGGTGAAAGATAGGTATCCTCATCTGCAGTAGCAGGAACTGGTAACAATGATTCAGGAACACATTTTGGCAGTGTGTATCAGGGAGGCTTAAAATATCTCTGCCATCTCTAGGCTCACATATTGCTATCAGTTACTTCTATAGTATCAAAAAATTTGGAAACAACCTTAATGTCCATTCAGATGAGAGTTAAGTAAATTACAGTACATCTACAGAAGTGGAGCACAGGCTGCTGCAATAAGATTTCTGAAGACACTGGGGAAATCAGGATGTATAAGTATATACTCTGAATGAATCCAGTTACGGTTTCCTTTTTATTTTTAAAAGACAGATAACAAAAATAAATAGGGAAAGACAGAAAAGGAAGTTGGAAGGACAGAATACTATACCAATAGTTTACTTCTATGTTTTAGGACTCAAGATGATTTTTTTTCTTGGTAACTTCTTACACTATATAATAGGTTCTAAAGTGACAGATTATTTTTTAAGCCAGGAAAATTATAACGCACATTTTGTAAAAATATGGCTGATCAGGAACAGATTAATACTGGTTCATTCCACTAAAAAAAAAAAAAAAAAAAAGTCACTAATGTTAATTCCATGGGAGAAGGACCTGGCAATCCACTCCCAAGGCAATCCCGAAAATGTCAGCCATTGAAAACCCTGTGAGGGTCGCTATGAGTCCGATACCGACTCGACGGCACCTAACAACAATGTTAATTCCATCCTTAGTAAACTGTCAATCTAAACTCAACAAATCACACTAATGTGAAATAATTTTATGATCTTAAAAAGAAGGCTATTCTTTGCATACATCATATGACTTAGCCCTTGATGCCCAGGTCTGCCAACATAATTAAAATCCTCCCTAACATTAGTGATGACAGAGCAGGTCCTAATGCTGCACCGGTCCTTCCTTGAAATAAGAAACTTACTGAAACTCTACAACAATTTCCCAAGGAAGTCTACATGCTGTCTTGAAAGGAAGAGTTGTGAAATGTCTTGACAGTTGCCACCTTCAGTCCTTTGTTCCCCTCTTTTTCCTTTTAGGCACACGTTAAGACTTTAAAGTCACTAAGCATTTGCAGAGTGCAATACATTGGGAAAAGCTCTTAAAATAGACACCCCCTTCCATTTTTATGTATCACTGAAGATACACAGCTTTAACTTCTGAGGAAAGAAAAATCCATGGAAAATACAATTGGCCCATCCACTACTGTACTGTACTAGCTGAAATTAAATCAGTGCTATTTGCTCCTTGCCTGTATAGGAATTTAGTAGTCGCCAATGACTACTTCAGAGTGCTGTCAGGAAAGCAGGAATAAATCTTGCATTTTATAAGTTTAAAAGTTTAGATTGTTACCTCAGGACTTAGCAAATTTAGAAAATTTCCTTTGCCAAATTGGTATGGACACATGACTGAGTATAAATATTAACCAGAATGCAGACTGTAATGACAATCCTATACTGTTAGTGCCAAATCTGATATGGCATGAAGAACTGCCCGGAGAGGTCTGGTTCCATGACGATCAGGGCAAAGCAAGATCACAGTGCACAGCTCTTTGCACCTGCTGCCTTAGGGGCTGCAGAACAGGACCAGGCATGCACACAAAGTATGGTGCAAGTGGAGCTTTTCCAAGAGCGACCAAAGTATACAGAGAGGTTCAAACTGGGAGAACGAAGAGAAAGGATCCTAATGCTCCAGGGTAGAAGGTTCTACTTCACACTAATGTTGTTTGTGACCATCTGTTTAGCAAATAAGATATGCATAAATACGACAGTGCTACTGCAGATTAAGGGGGTGTTGTTATGGTTTAAACTTATATTGTCCCCTAATAGTTATATGTCTTAATGCTTGGTCCCCAGATAATAGCATTGTTCACAAAGGCTAAACTTTCAGAAGTGGGCCCTAAGATTTGTGGAAGTAGGTCACTTGGTGGGGTGGGGGGCTATGGAAGTTTTTACCTGGAGCCCCAGTTCTGGTTGCTCGCTCTCTCCTCTCTGCTTCCTGATAGCCAAGATGTGAGGTTCTATGCCATGGGCCCATGACACTTGCCACAAATATGGACTGACATCCTCTAACTGTGAGACTACTAATAAATTTCCTCTCATAAGTTCGATTCGGTTGGTTTTTCTGTCACAGAAATACACAAGCTAATATAGAAAATTGGTACTGGAGAGCAGGGTTGTTGCTGTGCAGAAATCTCACTATGTGTTCTTAGGCCATTGGAACTTGTTTACGGGAAGAGTTTGGAGATGAATGTGAAAGAAGCCCTGGAAGGCTATAAACAGAGCTTGAGGGGTGGTTTTGGTAAGCATCTGTAAGGCCAGAATGCCGCTGCTGATAGAAATGTGGATGAAGCTCACAGAGTTTCAGAGGAAAATGAGAACATTGTTGGGCACTGGACTAGAAGCCATTTGTGTAACATTCTTGTAAAAAGTTTGCCTGTACTCTGCCCATGTCCTAAAGATTTAAATGAAGCTGAATTCAAAATGAAGCTAATTAATTTGGCAGAGGAAATATCAAGAGAGCAGTAAGATATAGGAGGAGTGTCATGGTTGTTTGCTGCTTTTAGCTAGATTTATGAAAAAAATGGAGCAAAGGCACAACAAAAAGATCTGAAAAAAAATGTGCAGTTTAAACAGGAAAAAAAACCTGTGGCTTTTCTAAGGTAATTGTGGCCAGGGCTGGTTCAGCCAAAGAAGCCCTACTTGTTAAACGGATAAGCCTCAGTAAAAGGAAGCCTTAGACTTTTCACTGGAGTGGTAGAAAACCCCTGGAGGCAAAACAGGAGTCTGGCTAGACTCCTCCCATCTAAGACTGCAGAGTGTGAAAGTGAAAACCCATGTGAAGGGAGAGTGGCTGAAAAGCAAATGTCTCATGGATGGTCTGCTGCAACTGTTGTTCACAAGGACAAAGTTATCACTTGATCTGGCACCACAACTTGCAGACATCCAGTCCACATGGTGTTGATTTTGCAGGTATAAAAAGTTAAAGAATTAAGGGCTATAGAGGCTGCCACTAAGGTTCCATTAAACAGCCTGAGAGGCCAGACAATGTGTACCAGGATTGGATACCTTGTGGAGAGCCCCTGAAGGGCTGCTACATGAAGCACTGAGGGTGAAGCCTAAGTAGCAATAGAGACCCCAGGATGCTGGAGATGTCAGTACCATGAAATATCTGTTGAGGTTATATCACTCCTGGGAATATACCAAAGACGACAAGTTATCATACCACAGAGACACCTGCATCTCTGTATTTAGTGCAGCACTTCACAGTCACAAGGATACGGAATGAATCAAGATGTCCATCAACAGAGGAATGGATAATATACACAATAGAATATTACTCAGTAAGAAAAAAGAATGAAATAATATAATTTGCAGCGAAACGGATGGAACTAGAGAATACTAAGTGAACAATCACAGGCTCCAAAAGAGAAATATCTTCTCTCATATGTGGGAGCTCAATCTTTCTTAAAGGAGGAAGAAACTATATATAAGTAAATACATAAAAAGTGAACAATTGAACTTAGCTAAGAAAGGAAAGCCTGCAGCTGTACCACTGTAGTGTCCAATCTCGTCAGATCTCAGAAGCTAAGCAGGGGCAGGCCTGGTTAGTACTTGGATGGGAGACCGCCTGGGAACACCAAGTGCTATAGACTTCAGAGGAGGACCCAGCAATCCACTCCTTAAAAAACCAATCTGCCATTGAAAACCCTATGAATAGCAGAGAAGCAGCAACAATACTATTTCGCCTGTTTTATGTAGGGTAGCCTAACAACAAATAGAAGGAAAAATATTTACAGAATAGAAAGGAGGAGGGAGGGGACTAGCAAAAAGAAACAAAGGTTGTGGAAGGTGGGAAGGAGAGAGGGAATAATGTGAAGGGATAAAGGGGGAAAGGATAATCTCAATCTAAATGATGCAACTTCATGAGTACATACGAAAAATAGGGGAATACAACCGACAAATGCATTCAAGTTTTACTATGTATTAATCAAAAGCTTCCATCAACACCATAAATTGATGAAGGTGTAACCAAAAGCGATGTAATAGTTGTATAATGGAAAAAGTAAATGCTGTATTACTCTGTACCCCATCAACATTTACCAGTAAAGTGAAAAAAGAAAAATAAATGTCTGCTGAGGGAAGCTGCCAGCAACAAGTGGAGCCAACCCAAAAGTGACATGGGAGCAGACCCACCAAAACCTGTTTGAGCCCAGACAATGCCAGGAGATGTCATGTGTGCCAGATGCCAAATAAGGAGCCACAGGATTTGTTTATGGGTCTTGGTATGGACCAATCTTTCCTTTCTGTGCTCCTATTGCTCCTTTTTGGTACGGTAATGATTACTCTTTGCCATTGTATGTTGGAAGTATGTAACCTGTTTTTGTTTTGTAGGGGCTCATAGCTAAGTTTGCTGTGAGTCTCAGTGGAGATGTCAGACTTGGACTTTTGAATACAGTTCTGACTGTTAAGACTACAGGGACTCTTAGAGTTGGACTAAATGCATTTTATGTTACGAGAAGGCCATGACCATTGGGGGCCTGGGCAGAACGTTATGGTTTAAACCTAAAATGTCCCCGAAAGGTCATGTGTCCGAACACCTGGTCCCCAGGTGGTGGTACTGTTTATGGAGACTACGAACTTTGAAATGCAGGTTGTAAGCTCTATAGGTCATTGGGGCCAGGTGTTTGGAGGTTTTAATACAGAGCCCTGATTCCTCTCTCTCTGCATCTGATCTGCCATGCTGTGGGGTTGTCTACCATGGGCCCTGCCGCCTGCCAGTGCCACACTTGCCCTACAATCATTATGGACTGATCCTCTAACTATGATCCCCCAATTTCACCATCCCCATAAGTTTGTTTCAGTTGATTTCTCTGTCATAGTGATGTACCTTACCGGCTGACTAATATAGTTGTTACTATTATTCCCATAATTCAGTCTTAGATTAAAAAAAATTAAAAACCCTACGTCCGTAGGAATTAAAAGTGAACTGTAGCAAAATATGGCAGACAATATACATCTTTTTTTCATGGGACATTTTTAGGAGACTGCTAATATTCAAACTCTATTTTGGGGGCAATGCTGAACATGCTAGGTAAGCACTCTACCATGGAGCTAACTTCAGGGCCAAACTTCATAGTTTTATTAATCACAATAATATTCTTCCTAATACAACTTAGTTACGTAGAATATTTAACTACTATTGCTGCCTAGAAATAGCAATTTCAACATGAATATAAAAATGAAAAACAGAAATAAATACTTACTTAAAATACCGAACTGTCCCCAGAACAGAAGTATAGCCAAAATTGGGAAAACAACAATGAGAATGTTTTCATTTGGAGAAAACCATGAAACTGAAGAGAAAGAATACAAAAACCACAATTAGTATTTACTGTAATCACTTTAAATACTGCTATGGTCTCAACTGTATCTTTTATTATATATATGGAAGACAAAGATAATTAGAGCCATGACCTCAGTCATACACACACAAAACAAAGTATATATTTAATTTGCTCATGCAACACATTTTATTTAGGAAACAAGCTACAGTTACTCAGTGTTTTTTGCCACCTTTCTCCAAACCTGTGTTGCGTGGAAGAAGTAGCACAGCACAGCAGCTGAGACTAAGGCTCTGCGACCACAGTGCCCAGCTGTGAAACCTAACTCTGAATCACAATCCCTGTAACTTTAGACAGCTCTGAACACCTCTGCTCTCACTGTCTTCAACTGTCACACAGGAATAACACAGGACCTCCTCCCTGAAGGACTTTTGCAACTACTAACAAAGGTAATATATGAGAAAGGCCTAAAGCAGAAGTTGGCACTTACCACATGCTCAGTAGCAGTGAACTACAACTATTATTATGTGTTTGTATTTTGAATACTTGTATGTGTAAAGTGCCAAAGTTACCTTCAAGCAACAAGGAAGTGCTCCTATAAAGAGGGACTCAGTGGACCAGGTAAGGGCACTCCCTGTACCACTGGTCCCCTCCCCTTACTGTGACTAAGACCAAGATGATGAGTCCTGCCTTTTCTCAAACTGACTTCACAAAAGACTTTTTATGAATAATCAGACTTCGAAACAGTAGTTTCATGTAAATACACGGAACTTTAGGTTATTAAGGAACCTGTTATTGAATCACATGTTAAATACAAAGTGAAAATAATATGCACACATCTAATATAAAGGGAATTGAAATATTAAAACTTCAAATAAGATTTGTTGAGATCTCTTTAAAATTAAGTTTAATCGCATCTCACAAACACTTAAGACTATAATGTCACCTATGAGATTTCTTCTCTAAAAATAAGGCCAAATAAGTGCACTGAAAGCATTTCAAAGGTTGCCTTACAGTGGGATGTGCCACCTAAAGAACACTTTAGGATACTGTCCCAATAGGCACTGGCATTCTTCTGCAATCAACACTATGAACTCAAATCCTCCATGGCTCTGTCCCTTGATATCAGTGGTAAGAAACTTTATGTGTTTTCACTGAACACTGACAGCCATGTATTACTTACAATAACCTTATAATGTTAAGCACCGGTAAAAATGCTTATATTAATCCCCAGAATATAATAACATAAATTTTATCTTGGTTATAACACATTTTCAGAATCTAGCATTTTGCCCAATCCATAGTGGAGACTCAATGTTTCCTGCTGAATACTCATAGTTTAGTGAATGAATGGAATATAAGTTTTTGATTCTCCTTCACTGAGATCTCTACCAACACAGAGATGGTCTTAGATACTAAATCGATACCTTATTCTCCAACTGTATAATTAAATATCAAAGAAATTATACCAAAGAAAATGCACCTCAATATAGCATAAAAGCCTACCAGGAAAAATTCTTCTACGTCATGGTTAGGTTTTCATGTCTAATGCCCAAAGGATCTGGAAAAACTCTATGACCTAATAACTATGCTTAACCGATTCATTTTTCCTTATTCATTCCTCTATTATTTTGCTTTCAGTTGCATACATTAACCATGCAAATCCTCACAGATAATGAGAAATTATTAACTCTTCCTCATAGTTGAATAAACTGAGTGAATTAAGGACTGTGAGAATCTTACTGTTTCATGTCCCAAACTCACTCCTGATACCCCCTCCAACCTGCCCCCAAAACCTCTGCTTCTCAGGTGAGTCCATTTCTCCTGTTGCTCAGGGTGAAAGACCCTGCAGTTTTATTTGACTCCCTGGTTGCCTTTATACTCCATATTTAGTTGGACAGCAAATCCTGCCAGCTTCACCTTCAAATACAGGCAATATCTGATTTTATGTTCAGGATGACTGACAATGAAACATACTTCCCCTGACCTCACAGTAAAACGATCTTAGGATATATTAACAGGATCTATTAATAAAATGAGAGGTGCTTCCAACAGGGGTTAACTATTCATTTTTCACTTATCCACCAGTGTTCACTGAAAGCCCACCATGGGCAGGTTCTCCTTCGGGCACTAGGGGGTCCAGCAGGCAGCAGTGCAGAGGCCTGAGCTTGTGGAGGGGCTGCAGTGGAGGACAGCCTTGGAGGAGGTGGGGAAAGGCCTACAGAGGAAGGACCTGGAACCGAGACTTGGGTGGGAAGCAGTCAGGTGCAGACATAGAAGAGATGCCAAACACCAAGAACAAGGATATAAATAATGGTCATCATGGCTGGAACATAGTGATTCAAGATCAGATGTGAAGGATCTGTTGGTGTAAGATCATGTTGGGCCTTAACAGCTTGTGAGGAGAATGTGAATTTTATTTTAAAAGCAAGGACAGGTGATTGGAAAGCTTCAAAGAGGGACAGAAAATGACCTGAGTCATCTAAAACCTTTTGCAGTCATACGGAGAATGGGTCCCAGAGAAGCAGGACCTGTAATGGCAGTAATCACACTTGGGAAATGGGAGGATGTGACCAACAAACAGCATCCTGAGTTCAGTTTTACTTGTCACATTTAAAGCTGTAACAGAGCTTTGCTCCAAAGGGAGGCAACAAGAATAGGGATCCAGAAACCATCAGAAATGGCTGAGAGAATTGAGGACTTATATCCTCAGGAGAAATACTACAGCCCTCTCAATGAGTGAGCAATTGCAGGGCAGCAAGTTTGTGCGTGACTTAAGGAAGACCTGAAACTGCCTGATAACATACCAAGATCTGTGGGAAGCAACAGTGTCTCCTCGCACCAAGCCTTTAGGTAATAAGCCAGAATGGCCAACTGCTGGGGTGTAAAGAGAAGCAACTTGTAAATTAGATGGCGAGACAAGACCAGATTACTACTTGACATTCTGTGCAGAAATAATGAGAAATGTAAGAGGACATTTCAATGATAGAGAGAGATTACATAACAAAAAGTATTAATGGCTAAGGAATTCTTAGCTGCAGCTCATCAGAGTCACCCAGGGGTTTATTCAGAGTCATCCAGGGGTTCATGCACTCTCTGCTCTCACTACCATGCCAAGATTTTCATATGTTCCCTGATGGTAAGTATTGGGGATGGGGGGTGCTGATGGTTCTCTCAGTTTAAAATCACTGGTGTAGATTTCTGCTAGAGTTTAGCTTTTAGCACTGACATGAATGTGCTACCTTTCTCTCTAATTTGTTATGGTGGGAAAAATTTGAGAACCACTGGTCATTTAAGAACTGAGTCAGGTGTGGTGGTGCACACCTACAATCTCAGCACTCAGGAGGCTAAGGCAGGAGAATCTTGAGTTTGAGGCCAGCCTGGACTACATAGTGAGATTCTATCTTCAAAAACAACAACAAAAGAACCAGTTGAGATCCTGGGGAGGGGGGAACACTTATATATCTACTAGGCTGGGGGTTAGCTCAGTTGGTAGAGTGCTGCTCAGTACTCCCTGAGGCCCTAGGTTTGGTCCCCAGCACCACAAAAATGGCAGAAGGACCTGGCATTCCACTTCCAAAATAATCCTGAAACAATCAGCCATTGAAAACCCTATGAATAGCAGAGAAGCACTAACACAGTACCAGACATGGCACAGCTTCTGGAGCATTTCATCTGGTGTACATAGGGTCGCTATGAGTCAGACGTGACTCGATGACCTACAACAACATATGTCTATGAAGGTACTGATTTATTATGGAAGTCTTGCCAGATGACATTAACTCCTACTCCCCAAGAGGAACATAAGACCAAATATTTCTCTAAGATGTCTTTCTATGACACTAAGAAAATTAATTAAGCACAAAATGGACTAAAAACAGTATCACATCAGTATCTTCCTACCTCAAGATTAGGAAAAATAGTCCAAGTGCATTCACACTCTTACTCTTCTCAAGCTAAGGCTGACAGCTCTGTCCACCACCTCCCCTAGGTCCCCATTCCTCATCACAAGAGTGGCTCCCAGGAAAATGAAGTTCTTATAAGTAGGAAGGCAAAGACATGATATTCAGAGGGTGTGGCTTATGGATAAATGTTTAACTTTTGCTTCGAAGCCTAAGTGTCATTAAAACTCAGGAGCCCACTTCTAGACCTCTGTACAAAAATGGGACATGAAAAAGTCATAGGATGACTCTAGTCAAGTGTGTCTCGCCTTCAAGCATATACACACTCATCTCCACAAACACAGTGACCACCAGTTATCAAACTAAAATTCACATCAGGTTTTTGCGTCATGTTTCACAATTGCAACTGCTTTTTTGATGTGTCAACGTGGTTAGGATACAGTTTCCAGTTATTGGATCAAACTCAGAATTCTAAGGTGGTACCCCAAATCACTTCCCCGACACACACACCTCGCATAATCCCCACTCCTTGTGTGTAAGACATATCTTGGATTTCATTCTGATGATCAGGTTATGTTACGTGGAAAAGGGAGTATGCTGATGTAATTAAAGTCCCTAATCAGCTGACATTAAGAAAGGGGAGGTTAATCCATGAGGGATAGGAGGTTAGCCTAATCAAGTGATTCCTTAAATGGGCCTGGATTCTTCCTGGGAAATAATTCAGAGCATCAGAAGGATTCAACAAAAGGAAGAAGATTCTCCTTTCCTAGGTTTAAATATGCAAGGGGGAATGTGGCAGGGAAAGGGATCAAGCTCTAGGAGTTAACAGAAGTCCCTACGATGACAAGGAACTGAATTCTGCCACAATTATGCAAGTTTGGAAAAGGACCCCAAACTCCAGATAAGAATATATCCTGATGGACACCTGGACTTTAGCCTTGTAGGACTTTGAGTGGAGGACCCAGTCATACTATATCAGAGTATAAAAGTGTGAACTAATAAAAACATATTGTTCCAAGATGCTGTGTTTGTATTTGTTTCATAGAATAGAAAACTAACACAAAAATTATACAATGCCTTCATGTCATCATTATGAACAGAGTATATACCATGTTGACAATGATGGAATGGGTAACTGCTGAATATGAACTGACTTATTTTTTTTTCTTTTTAAGACAGGTTCTTGCTATGTAGCTGAGGCTGGCCTCAAATTCATGATCCTCCTGCCTCAGCCTCCTGAGTGTCAGGATTACAGGTATGCATATTACGCTCAGTTTGAATTGACATAAATAAAACTCTAATAGTTAGAGTAAAATGAGTATTAAGCTTCTAAGTGTTTTGAATCATTAATAATAAGATAGAAATATTCATAACTAATTTTATAAATACTATTTATTATAGTGAGTATGGGGTTTGGCTGGGGGTTTAGCTGGGGTTTAGCTCAGTTGGTAGAGCGCAGCTCTGCAGTCTCTGAGGTCCTGGGTTCAACTCCCAGCACCACAAAAATGGGACAAGGACATGGCAATCCACTCCTGAAGCAATCTTGAAACAATCAGCCATTGAAAACCGTATGAGAGTTGCTATGAGTGGGACCCGACTCAACAGCACCTAACAACAATTTTTTTATTTATAAGGTATTTTCACATGAAACATACACTGTAGTGGTATTGAAGTAAGAGAAATCTACATTAAAATCCTGGCTATGATCCTGATCTTGAACACATACTTTGTTTTTGTTTTGTTTTACTTTGAGACAGGGTCTTGCTCTATAACCCAGGCTGGCCTTGAGCTCATAATCATCCTGCTTCAGTCTCCCAAGTGTGGTGTAGGGGGAAATTGGGAGAAAATTGGCAAAAACCCCAAAACTCGGAAAATGGCTTTTGAAGATCTGGTTTATAAATTAGAAATCTAGGGAAAATGAAAGTAACTTGATTGGATGTTTGTACAAAACCCTTCACAAATCCCCTGAACTTGATTGGACAATTGGACTCAAAGCTGATTGGCTCAGGCCATTCCATGGGTGAACTATATAAGGAGCTGCACTGCGGCAGCTCGTCCCCCCCTTTATCCCCCTCCCCGCCTGGACAACCAATGAAGAAAGCTCTCTCTCTCGCCCGGACCATCAGCAAGGAAAAACTCTCTCTCCGCTGTGACCATCAACAAGAACTCTCTCTCTCTCTGTTGCAGACCACCAACTAGACAAGAACTCTCACTCTGTCTGACCACCAATGAAGCAAGAACTCTCTTCTCGTGACCACGGAGACCACCAACATGGGAGTATCTGCCCTTGAGGCAGTATAAGAGCAGCTAGTACTTAAAGCTGTATGCTTTGGGTTTTCTCTCCGCCCTAATAAAGGGCAGAAAAATAAAGAGCTGTATTTGTCCCCACAAGGCAAAAGTGCCAAAGGCTCTTCCTTTCTCCCATCTCTGCTGGCTTCTCAAGGGCCGCAGGAGTCCACGCCCCTCACCCGAGGGTCCCAAGTGAATTGTGTTTAGTATCTGTGTGCATAGCAGTGTCACCCTTCCAAACATCCAGGCCGGACCTGGAGGCGCGTGCCCCACAGTGCGTGAATTACAGGCATGCACCACCATGCTTGGTCATACTTAAAATTTCTTTTGCTTTCCCTAGGGTTAAATGGAAAGATCTGCATCTATGTCCTAGAGTTCTTGAGAAGAGCACAGGACGTGACTTACATAAAGCATCTGACATGTGTTCAAATAAAAGGTGATTTTTTTTTCTTATTTGTTATCACTTCCTTGAACTCAGAGATAACACCTTGCCATCAAGGAATCCACAGTGCCTAGTATAGCACCTGACTCATAGTAGGCACTCAATAAACCTGATCTACTATATAACTCAAATGATCTACTATATAA
Source organism: Pedetes capensis (assembly GCA_007922755.1). NCBI lineage: Eukaryota > Metazoa > Chordata > Mammalia > Rodentia > Pedetidae > Pedetes > Pedetes capensis. Next base: position 132,759 of record VMDO01003944.1, read on the forward strand.
CTCAAATATTCCTATGATAAAGATGGTATCTTTGTTTAACTGCTAAAAAAACCCCTGAAATTCAGATAGGTTGAATTTTTTATCCAATGTTTTTTAAGCTAGAAAATGATGAAATACCCAGGCATGGTAGCAATGCCTCTAATCCCAGTAACTCGGGAGGCAGAGGCAGGAAGATCACAAGTTTGAGATCTGAAGCAACCTGCGCAGCTTAGTAGAACCCTGTCTCAAAATGAAATAAATAAATTAAAAACAGGCTGGGGGTGCAGTTCAGTGGTAGCACACTTGCAAAGTATGTGTGAGGCCCCACGTCCAACTCCCAAGTACCCCCAAAGGGAGTGTGCAGAGGGAATGTGAATTAGTGCATATGATCAAATACAGAAAAACAGTCCTTGAAATTTAAGCCCTGTACTTTTTCCATAATTGTTGTTGTTAGGTGCCTTCATATACTGGCACCAGAGGCATATAAAACATATAAAACAGTGGCTCCAAATCATAGCAAAGATGTAGAGAAACTAGATCGTATATTGTTGATGAAAATGTAAAATGGGGCAGCCACTCTGGAAAACTAGTCAGTTTCTTTAAAAACAAAGCATGTACTCACCATATAACCTAGTAATCCTACTCATAGGTATTGCTCTCATAGAAATGAAAAGTATATTTAAACCAGAAGCTGTTCACAATTGTTCACAGCAGTTTTATTTGTAATAGTCCTAACCTAGAAATGCCTCAAATGACCTGCAATTGGTAAATGATTCAACAAGCTATGATAAACCCATACCATGGAATACTTCTCAGTTAAAAAACAATACAAACTGGGTCATATGGTAGTTCTATTTTTAGTTTTTTGAGGTACCTCCATACTGATTTCCATAGTGGTTGCACCATTTTACAGCTCCACCAGCAATGTAAAAGTGTTCCCTTTTCCCCGCAGCCTCGCCAGCATTTGTTGTTGTTTGTTTTATTGATCTTGGCCATTCTTACTGGTGTAAGGTGAAATCTCAGCGTTGTTTT